>JABUQX010132181.1:0-5000 GCA_015478945.1 Trachelipus rathkii
CCCACAAGCAGTACTGCCTAACGCCCGCTCTTTAAACAAATGACATCATCCTTTTGCTTTTTAACTCACCCCGACGCTGCGTATCCTTGGAGATTTAGGATTAAAGGTTTATAAGCACTACACTATTCTACAGGTCGCGTGGCGGGCGAACTTTATTTTTTTGATCACAAATCATAGCATATCAGCTCCAGTGCTTTGTTTTGATTTACTCACTGTTCGACATGGCAGTAGCAGGAATTAATGAGTCATGAGTAATTTACTGCGCTTCATTAGTTGGACGAACTTGAAAAAGTTGGCAAAATAGGTAAACCGAAAACACCGAGATGAACGAAGGAAGAAATTTAAGGTTAGTGTTTGAAATGATCTGATTATATGAAAGCAGTATTTCCAACTTGTTGTAACAAGTATAAACCCGAAAGATCATCATCTTGTTCTGTGTATCATTTCATGGGGAGCAATTGTTTGTAGTACAAACATCCTTCGTTCTTACAGACGGACATATCTGAACCTTATACTCCCTGGTCAGCCAAGATATGTCTGTCCACTTCTTGCTTATTTAGGTATGCCCCCCAGAAAATGACGGTTTGTTATTTGAAAATTTATCTAGTAAAAAAGCAGAATAAATGTGAAATGAGAGCATGAACAGCAGTCTTTCAACTGTGTGTAATAAAGTATCCTATGAGACAACATTGAGTCTTTGTTTCCCTTGCGGCCGATTTCTAGAGTACACGCCACTTCCCTCTTCTACACGGATAACTTTATATACTAGATTATCAGCCTTTTTGTTGATTATAGTATCTAGAAAATGAGGTTTCTTTTATATTGTACATAATAGGTTTTTAAAAGATGAAATAATGTGGAAATGAGATTGTATGAACAGCGTCTTTCAACACTGTATGTAACTTGCATTATCTAAACTTCCTTCTTGCATTATCTAAACTTCCTTATTTAAGTACATAAACTTCCTTCTTCTACAGAAACTTGAGCCGTAATCCATCCAAGAAACTATCAGCCCCAACTTTGTTTTTTTATAAAAATAAAGTAGCAAATTTTATAGCCATTTTCATGACTGTCTTTGTTATATTTGGAATAAATAGATAAACACACTGCTACCGTTAAAAATGAATCTTGTGAACATGGAGGGCTACTCTGCGAAAGCACGTCTTTATCAACCTCTGTTAATTGTTGGTAACTGAAGTACCTTAAAATAAGAACTATCAACTTGGTTTGGCCGCGTTCCTTAACGCGCGAATTCTTTAAGCGTACAAACTTTCCTTCTTTCTTACCAGGAACTTATCCGAATTCGTATCTCAGACCCCTTCTTGTTCTTTAGTCATCAGAGAAATGGGTATGTATTGTGCTCGAACATAGACAAAGAATCAACCCGAGAATATATTAGTGATAATTATTATGAGATGATTTGAGGGAACATGAAGTAGTTTAAAGGAATAGATGAGTGGGGTAATCCCCTAAATTTGATAACAACCGTCACACGATGAACCAGCGTTCTTTTGTATCATATCGTGTGAAGAGGAAATGTGGAAAATAATGATATTACAACAAGCTCAAAAACATGGTGAATAAGAAGGAATGCTGCCCTACTCAGAGGAACTACCAATTACATCGTTGGTGCATGCGATTGATTTGGCCCATTGATGTATGTCGAACCGCTTGTGGTTGAGTGTCTAAACACAGGAGAGACCGTTGCTATGTGAAACATCTCGTTCGAGAATGCATTCTACCCAGTTATGCAGTAGCACAGCTACTTCCCTATCTTCACATCTAGGAAACTTGTTAGCATTCTTTCAAGATAGCAATGCATCCGTGTGTCGTTAAGTTATTCAGATAATCAGAAATGATGTGAAGTACTAGTGAAAATTTTGAGCAGACATTAAGTTTCAGGGAGGTAAAACATTTGGTAGGAATAATTAGTGAAATAGAGATTAGTTGAACCAGCAGTCTTGTACCAACTGTGGTGTTTGAATAAACATAGAAAAAGTACATAATAGCCACAATCATTGGTGAATATTTGATGCCTCCTTTGCGCAGTATTTAGTACAAACAATGTTGCTACTAATGTCTATTTGGTCACCATGCACGCACGGTTTAATCCAATCAGATCACCTAAGTACTCAGCACATCTACATTGTATTTCGTAAGTATTCTCATGAAATTAGTAAGCTAATTTATTAAATGCTCCCTTGAAGTAGTAAAAGAGAAGTAATTAGTGAAGGAGCATGATGTAGAAAAGATTAAAGGGAAACAAGCGAAGATCTTTACAAACCTCGTTCGTCACATAGACTCATAAGTAGCTGGTGATTAAATTTGCTTTTCACATGGCGCCTGGATTTGGATTCCTGTAGAGAGCTCGAGTTGGATACAGAAACACAAACTTACCTTCTTCGTAAACCAGGACTTTATTGTAGCAGATATACTATCGCACCAATTAATTACTTTTTTAGATTAGCGAAAATGACGGTATATGAGTAGAAAAGAAATATAGATAAGAAAGGAAAGAAAAAATAAAACAGTATTTTTAAGTGAAAACATAGGAAAAAGTATAGGAAAGCAGCAGTCTTTTCAATGAATCAATTGTTGTTAAAATATGTATGCCTCTCGTACATATAGGACGATAACATATGTGTGTAGGTGTACATTTAGGGGCGGTAGATTATTACGTTGTACAACGACTCCTGTTCTTCCTACAGGGTATAAGCACGCAGTAAAGTGATTGCTAGATCAATCCAATGACTCGCTTTTTTTGCTATTGATAAGTATGGTCAAATGAGGAGAGAATATGTAATGTGCTCCTTGTAATTTCGTAAGTGAAACTATTCTGGAAAAGGTTAAAGATGAAAGAAATGGCTTGGAGGCAGTGGGGACATAATGTTACTTTTAAGGTGAAATGTGAGTGAAGGAGGAGTTAAGAATCAGGAACCATGACGCAGAAGATCTTTCAACTGTTTTGCATGACAGGCATTAACTTAGTGACATGAAATATTTAGGAAGAGTATGAGTTCTGAAAGAAAGTAAGAGACCATAAGTTTCATAGTCCATTTTATGGAATAGGGGGTAAAAGTGATATTGGGAAATGAAAGCTAACGGATATCTGTAATGGAATATGTCCCAGTAAAATGATAGTGCAGATCAAGTAAGGGAAGTGTTTTAGGATGAGCTCAGCAAGTTGCTTGAATAGTTTTAATACGACCTGAATAGATTTTAAAGGACGATTGCTTGTTTAAAGTGATATAGTATATAAATCGAACTTTGTTGGAGGGTTGAATGTAGTAAGTGTGTGCGAAAAGGATAGGTAAATAGATAGAGGAACCACTTAATTTAAGTGATAAATGACGAGAGTTTTAAACACACGGATGAAAACACAAGTCAGGTCGTTTCGAAACATGGGATATATGTGTCTTACAATATATTTTGCTAAAATGAGATGAACAGCAAGAATCGAGGTAATAAGTAAAAATAGGTACACAATGGGTTTTTATCTGGCTTAGCTAAGAGAGTTCAGGTTACATTGAGCATCTAACTCTTTTTTAAACTGTATATTGTGCTCACAAATCACTATATAAGGATTAGAGAACATGCATTGTTCGAAGTTATGTGAAGTCTCGTCTCCTCTGAGTTGAAGAGTAGTTAGCAGGAGGGATCAGAAATGGATTAGTATCTTGATACATTATGTCTAAGAGATGTGAAAAGCTCATGAAGAGAAAGAGTTGAAAAAGGTGATATGGTGGCGGAAGAAAATAAATAGTGGGAGGTAGCAGGAGTTAAACAAAGACTCTCACAGAGGTCTTTTAAAGAATTATTTTGAGCAAAAATGAAAGTACCTAATTAAGGACAAACATTGTGGTGTATCAGATCTCCTGTTTGTAGTGAGCCAACTCACTTTGTGTCTGACCAAGGGATAACTTTGATCATTCGAGAAGTCAGAAATACCCCTTCGGGCTGGGTTGGTGTGTGTATGCAGAATCCCAGTACTGAGTGGGTGGAACTGATCAGAAATGAGAATAAGTAAGAACATAAGAAGGAGATTTATCTGGTAGAATGGTTAGTTAGGTATTAACAGAAGAGTGAATTAATCACTGTAAAGTGAATCTAGGAATTAAAAATTAATAAACACTACGCTAAATGCCATTGTTAGTAGTGTGGAGGGTAAATTCTCCGATGAAAGACAAGAAACCATGAAACCGGTACAGATTCTCAATTAATGGGTAGTTGATATAATCACACAAGGTGACTTGTGTGAAAAAGCCTAAGCAGGAATCATACAATCTTTAGATATTTAGATATTTGGGTGCTTTCGGAGGGTTGAAAGAAGAGATAGACCTTAGCGTTGTGGAGGTTGAAAGAGTATTAAGTAGTCTTAGTAGTTTTAAGTAGTATTTTAAGTAGTATTAAGTAGTCTTAGTATTAAGTAGTCTTAGAGAAATATAGGAAAATAATTTTTGTTGATGCAGTTAAAAATGAATTTATTTAATTGTGCGTTTCCCAACTGATTTGAATGGATGTGAGATGTGGCCATTAAATTCAAAGTTCAAAGTTGAGAAAAAGAAATGAAGTTTTTAAAATGAAGGCTTGGGAAATATTTGTGTGTTGAAGAGAAGTGATAGGATCAGAAACGTAAGAATAAGCTAAATATTTTGCTAAGGAGAAGCCTGATAGAAGAGTAAATAAAGGAATAGTGAGATGCTATGGACACCTACTTTGAATGGATGATGGGAGACTTTCTAAGAGGGTTTAATGTCTAAGGTAATAAGTAAAGGAGAAGGGACAAACCCAAATGAAAATAGTTTGAGAGTAAAGGAACTATTAATTTAGCAAAGCGTTAGTATAGACGAAGGAAAGAGATTAACAGAAGATAAGGGTCACTTGGAGGAGAGTAGTGCATGGAACATTTCCTAAAGGTTTCACTATCTAATTACCTAGGAAGAGCTCCACTTTTTAAGCATTCAAGATCTGCAACTGACACCACCCTACAGTTATGTGGG
>JABUQX010132181.1:15000-24082 GCA_015478945.1 Trachelipus rathkii
ATATATATATATATATATCTATATATTTGTTATATATATATTTTTAAGCATATGGATTATAAATATATATATATATAATTCATACATAAAGGTATATATATATAAATATGAGAAGCAGAGTAAATTTATAGATATCATTGTGTATATTTATATATTTATAGGTATATATAGAATATTACATAGAAATGGATATATATGAAAATAGAGGTTTATATAAATATATATATACATATACATATATACATATATATATATGGTGGTATGGTACAGTATATATATATATATATATATATATATATATATAAGGTTATATATATAAATATATATATAAATTAGAAGCATTATAAAGTTAGAACCATCAGATTTTCTAGATTTACGATTATTATTATTATTATTATTATTATTATTATTATTATTATTATTATTATTATTATTATTATTATTATTATTATTATTATTATTATTATTATTATTATTATTATTCATTATTATTATTATTATTATTATTATTATTATTATTATTATTATTATTATTATTTTTATTATTATTATTATTATTATTATTATTATTATTATTATTATTATTATAGTATTATCTTTATTATTATTATTATTATTATTATTATTATTATTATTATTATTATTATTATTATTATTATTATTATTATTATTATTATTATTATTATTATTATTTTTATTATTATTATTATTATTAGTATTATTATTATTATTATTATTATTATTATTATTATTATTATTATTATTATTATTATTATTATTATTATTATTATTATTATTATTATTATTATTATTATTATTATTATTATTATTATTATTATTATTATTATTATTCTGAGAAATAAGTAGGCGTTTATGTGCATGAAATACAAGCTTTGTACTAAGTTTTAATATAATTCTGAAATTCCTACCATTTTAATAAAGAAACTTTTAAATTGGATTATTAATTCCCTCTTTAGATACCTTGAAAGAGGAAAGATCAGAATACGTAATGATAAGACTTCATTATTCGGAAGTTGCCTTTCCAACAAAGTTTTAACTTTTACTTATTTGATATTTGTCGAGATCTGCTCCTAATTTTCTGGACATTAATTCTTTTCGAGCTCGTTTTTTCTTTGAAGTGTTTGGAAGTACGGAAATGTCGCTATTTACATTGAAATCTATTTCTGAAGTTTCAGTTTCGATTTCATTGACGTCATCATCACTTACAATAAAACAAAACACTTAAGTGAAGCATTTTTGTTACTATTTTCATTTACCAAATGCTATTGTAATAAAATAAAATTACTTACTACATAGTTTCATTGTTTTAGACATACTTGGAGCTTCTTGCATTCGCTCGTCTCTTTCTTTATTCTTTTCGTGACGGTTTAACTTTCCTTTTTCTTTGGTATCTGAAGTACTTCAATCACGCAACCTGGGATGACAACATTCTCTTTGTTCCAAACGGAATTGTTTATCTTTCTCAACTTGTATTATTTCTAGTGCGCTTTACACATACAACTGAATCAATCAAGTTTTCTCTTGATTTTCAATAGTTAGTTACCTTTGATTTAATTACAAAAGTTCCACAATCAGGGCAAGATCCAATGTTTTTGCCTGGGAGGACCAAGGTTTCGTATAGATCGTAAGCTTGAATTATGAAATAGCTTTCGACATTTGGCATCATCCTCCACAAAATGACTCAAATTAGCTACGCATAGAAGAATATTTCAAATATTTTTAAATAATACAAACTCATTTTTGGGCTTGAAATGAAAATCAAGATACCCTTTTCTGTTCAAGTAAGTGAAGAATTCAGGCTATTATGAAGTCGGGCAAGATGCATCTTACTTGTGATAATTTCGTGTAATACCAAAAAAGAAATGTTTTAAAAATTTTGGAAAATTTTGGAAAATTTGTTCCTAGAACAAATCCAAAAACTAATGCATATACAAAGAAATAATTTAAGTAAAAATGTGCACCCTCCCTCGACTACATAAGTCTCCTGAGCCATCCACTTCGCCAAATAAAAATTTATCGCAATTTTTCATTTCAAAATTAAAAAAAAGTGGGAAATGGACAACGCTGAGCACAAACTCAAAACCGAAAATATGTAATGTACTATCTTTTTATGTTATGGACTTATTTTGTTAATTGTTCAAGTTTGAAGTCATTTTTGTTAAAAATTCTAGTTGATGCCAAAAATGTCAGAAACATGAATTTTCATGAATTTTGAAAAATTGAAAATTCTGAAAGAATGACTACAGTCACAGAAAACACCGGAAATCAACGTTTTAGAGGGCAAAATAATCTTTTGGTGTTTATATAGTCAAAATCGGCCGAAAATTCCGAATTTTATGTCCATTTTTAGGTGGGGTGAAAACTGGGGTCCGTCCCAGGCAAAAAACTGGATCTTGCCCTGAACCGTAAAGATTTTTAATCTTTTCACGAACTTTTTTAGGACTTCGTGTTACATTCTTGTTTTTTTCAACGTAAATGTAGTTATTCTGTTACCATTATACAGCTTTCGAGCCTACGGAATTTCATATTATGAAAAAAGACTTTTAACCTATTTCTAAGTGATGTCCATTTACTAAAAGAAATTTCATGTTTCAATGGAAATATTACCTAAATTCCTTCCTCACAAACTGACATTACTATTTTGAAGTAAATTCATTAAAAATACAACAGAATCAAAAATTTTTAAAAGAAATAAAACAATATTTCGTTGACATTAACATTTTTTTATATCTAAAACCTAGCTCTTAATATCTATCTATCTATCTATCTATCTATCTATCTATCTATCTATCTATCTATCTATCTATCTATCTATCTATCTATCTATCTATCTATCTATCTATCCTATCTATCTATCTATCTATCTATCTTCTATATATATATATTATATATATAGTTCATATATATATTATTATATTTATATTTAATATATATATATATAAATATAATATAATTATATATATATATATATATAATATATATAATATATATATATTATATATTTATATTTATATATATATATATATATATATATAATATTATATTTAATATATATAATATAGATATATATATTATTATATATATATATATATATATAATTGTTAACTAATTATATAATATATATATATAAATATATATAGATATAATCTATATATAAAATATGTATATATATAATATTATATTGTAAAATTTAGATTTCTCAATAAATAAAAAATCAATAATTCTTTTTGGATTGAAATCAAACATATATTTCAAATAACAAACTCTGTTTCGAAATTCACTATCTCAAAACATTGGCTCTCTGCAACAGTTTTTGTTTAAACTAACTTTCCCTTAATATCTTTTTTATGTCCTGAGTCACCGTTTCTTTAACGCTTTTGATCGTAAAAATTGCGCATGGTGTTGAAATAGGTCTTGTTGAATCAAGAGTTATCAATCTAGGAATCAACCGCTTCCTAACAATCTAATTCCTAAAATATTCACGGAATCAATCTAGATTTAAAACCTAGATTTTATTCCAGAAATCCATTTTAAGAACCTTCACTCAGGGAAAAGGGATAGAGAGATCCGAAGAGAATGGGTGAGGGAAATGAGAGGGAGAACTTTACGGGGTTTAAGAGAGAATAAAGAGGTTTGGAGGGATACGAAATTCTTTAAAGGGTTGGGACCAACGAGAAAAGTCGTTTTGTTTTGGGGCCTGAAGATCTGCTTAAGTAAAAAGCTAATGGAATAGCTCCTTTTAAGTAGTGTCGTATAGGCGCGAAAATATTAAGATAGCAGTTTTTTCTTAAAAGAAGTGAAACACTTATAATATGCACTATTTGCCATATTATTTTTTATATATATTATAATATATATATCATGTAATATGCAAATGTGTATATTGACTTTTCTTTTTTTTTCCTTTTAATTGTAAATTTTTAAATATAAAGGCAGCTTTAGAGATTAGTGAGATAGATAAAAGAATCTCTCACTTTAAAACTTTTTCCACCTACTTGGATCAAAGGTAAAGAATTGTTCATACTTTAAATAATAATAATAATAATAATAATAATAATAATAATAATATAATAATAATAATAATAATAATCTTTGTAATATTTTATTGTTTTAAAAATAAAGATGTTTGATGAAATATTGTATTGAAATATATTTATTAATTATCTTTGATATATTTGTTAATTAATAATAATATTATAATTAATACTTTTGTTATTTTTAATAAAAATGTGAATTATAATATTGGAAAATTTTTGATATGATTAATGATATAAATGAACATTTTTATATTTGTTAATAATATTGTTATAATTGAAATACGATAATAATTACTTTTTAATTACAGCTTAATTATTTTTTAAAGATTAAATTACTTATATCGTATTTCCTATTCTTTATTTAGGTTTTTCAGATCTGGTTTCTCAAACCATTTTTCAGATTTGGATACAGTTTGGGAACTGTTGGAATTTGAAGGAGATAAATAAAACTCTCTGGAATTGTGCGTTTATTAACCTACATCTCGTGCGATGAATATATGGATCGTGCGAGACTGTCTTCCTTGCATCAGGATGTTGAGGCTGTAATCTTCTCATTTAGAGTGGTGTGCGACTACAAAATTGGTTTTGGTAGTAGTGGCCACTACTGTCTTCACGACGACAGACAATAGACCGTAAGGAACGGTTGAGGGATTGCGCCTACACGAACCTAAGGATTTTCTGTGACCACAAGAGCCAATTGTTATAACAATTTTGAGAGAGGTGACTCCTTTGTCTTTGTCACTTTTAGAGGACTCCAAACTCCAAATCGAAAACCTTTGCCAAGCTGTTAAAGGTTGGAAAATTCAATGAAGGTACTGTAAGTACTGAAAATTATTTTCACACAAAAGACAGATTTTCACACTAAAAGTTTAAATTAAAATAGGAAATTGTGTACATTTGGCATGCAATATATTATTACCTGTGGGTTTTAATATATATAGTATGTTTCATTATTGTACAAATTTCAACACAAAAAGGTGTTAAAATTTAAATGAAAACATATATGTTATTGTTTTCCAAAAATTACAAAACAAATTTTTACAAATGGGTGACAGGAAAAAATTCCCCATTATAGCCATAGAAAAAGGGCTACTTTAGAATCTGGAAAGTGTGAAAAATAATAAAACAAGATTTTTTAGAAATATTTTAATATATAAAGAATATATTAATTTTTAATTAATGACATTGTTTTGTATGTTTTTTTTTGTTTTTTTTTAAAGGCAAAATTATTAGAAAAATAATACAAAAAATTAATAATTGCATTTTTCTTATGTACGGTTCCTCAGAGGGAAGTTCTTTAGAGAATACAATAAGGAAAATATGCAATTAAACAGCTGTAAATTAATTAATTAGGACTTAGTTAATTAATTTTTTTTTATTTTACTAAATGATAGTATAGAGTTAGAGAATCATTTTAGTAAAAACCGTTTTTCTTAATTAGCATTAGTTAAGTAATTAGAGCTAGTTAAAGATTGGTAAACTCGAAAACAGAAGCCAGAGAACCATAAATCTGCATAAGAAAGATGTTATGTCAAAATACGTGCGTTAGTAAATGTGTTATATTCATTCAAGATAGCGTATGAATTGAATAGTAAAGGGGGACAAGAGAAAGGAGTTGAGGGATAAAAGAAAAAATCGGCATTGGATGGGGAATTGCCTCCAGAGCGGAGGGAAACAAAATTTGTCACTGAATTGGAGTATCCGGAGGGAAGGGAGATTGCATTGAGTGGGAGATCAAATTCAGGGGAAAGGGATATCGCCTCCAAGAGTGAGGGATTGAAATCTTTGGCCCAATTGACCCCTCATTTCTCCTCCAGTTCTTTCCCCATTCCTTTTCCCTTTCTCGCGCTTTATTCTCTTGCACATACAAACGACACACAACACTTTTTATAATATATAATATATATATATATATATAAATATATATATTATATATTATATCATATTATATATTATATATATATTATATATATATATATAATAAATATATATATATTCTATATATATTTATATAATATTATATCGTTTTTAACTTTAAATATTTTTCTTTATTTATTACTTTTCATAATTATTATTTACTAATCATATTTGACGTAGTCCCGCGAATATTTTCAGGTGGTAAAATTGCGATTTCGGTTATTTTTAACCCGTTTTTTTTTAACCCGTTTTTTTTAGTGAAAATAAAAAAGTGTTTTTTTTTTCTTTTTTTGAGTGAATTAAAAAATAAGTTTTTTTTAAAATTATCGAAAATTCGTAATTTAGCTAAAACATAATTTATAATTACCAAAGTGAGGTAAAACCTTTTGGACAAGACCCAGGCCACCCAGACAAGGTCACTTTGAACCAAAAGGTCACAAAAAGGTCAGAAAAAAGGTCAAAGGTAGAAAAAGGTCAAAAGGTCAGAAAAAGGTCAAAAGGTCAGAAAAAGGTCAAAAGGTCAGAAAAGGTCAAAAGGTCAGAAAAAAGGTCAAAAAGGTCAAGGTTTGAAAACTGGTATAAAATTATTAATATTTTTTGAGTACCAAAAAACATTAGAAATTGTTTTCTTTGACCTAAAAACAGCAGAAAGAATTGTTATATTTTGATACAGAAAATTTGAAATTTATTTTACTGGACCTGTAATATTTTAAAAATTATTCTACCACAACAGAGATTTAAAAAAACCCACAATTATAACAGAATGAAAATTTTGTTGGTAATGTAAATTGGATTGATTCCAATTAGAAATAATTTTAATAGAAGAAACATAGAACACACTTTGAAGAACTTTGAAGAATTTTGAAGAACAATAGTTCACCTTTGACAAATAAGTTGACCTTTAACATTTTAAGAACACACCCGACTAGAAAAAAGGGGAATGCTTGTTTTCTTTAATTAATTTAACTTACAGAGAATAATTAAAATTAATTAACTTGTAAATTAAAATTTTTTTTAAATAAATTTTGAAAATTATTTTCTTTTACTTTTTTATGAAAATATTTTTGAAACATTTTTAAATAATTTTGAAAGAAATTTCTTTTCTTTTTGAACTTTAAATAATTTTGAAAATGAAAATTATTTTTATTTTTGATCTTTGAACTTAAATAATTTTGAAAGAAAATTATTTCTTATTTTTTGAACTTTGATGTTTAATACATTTTAAAAGAAATTAATTTTATTTCCTGAACTTAGATGCTAAAGTGATTAAATTTTAATTTAATTTATAGTGATTAACTTTAAACAGTAATTAATAATTCCAAATTTGTCAGAATATATTTTAATTATTTAAATTAAAAAAAATAACTCTTTTGTTTGAGTTTAAATAGAACTTTACATATTTTCTTGAGTATGAAATTTTTTGGAAAAATATTTGAAACAGTTTGAAATATTTTTGAAAACTTAGCGTTTTTTTTTGGAACCTTTGAAAAAATATTTTTGAAAACTTAGTGTTTTTTTTTTGAAAACTTTGAAAAATATTTTGAGATTTTAGTTTTTTTTCAAAAACAGTTTGAGAACTTAGTTTTTTTTAGTTTGATTAACTTGAATTAATTAAAGTTTAATCATGACTATGTTTGAACCAATAGTCTTTACAGTCTTCGTATTTTCAACATTGTTTGTCATCCTCTGCTACCTGGTTCAGAAGGCTATAGCCGGACCAGTTGACCCTAATGGAGCTTCAGGTGGAGCTGACGGGGATAATACAGACTTAGAAAATAATGATTCAACAGAGAACAAGGATGAGAACATGGATAATACAAATAAAGAAGACAATACAGAAGATGTTAATCAAGATGAAGATCATGATGTAACAGAAGTGAAGACTACTGACGGACAGAAAACAGAAGAGAACAATTAGGAGCAAGCCAGAATAGGGAACCCAACCACAAAAGGATATGGGAACTTCCTCCAGTATATCTACCTCCTTCTAACATTGATACAATGTCGTTAAACCCAAATCAGAGAACAGCTTGGGACTGGCATCAACCAGGAAATACAGAAAATACAGCAAGAATACCTAAGGTGCTCCAAAAGACGAATGTTTTGGACAATACTTTTAATATACATTTAAATGCATCGGGGGCCACTCCCCCTTCAAATAAAAAGAAGACTTATCCTTCCTGGAATGGCCAAACAGAAATATTTAACAATAGAAGTGAGTTTAGTGGAGCTTGGGGACAGAGCCAAGCAAGTGATACTTTATATGGAGGACAACCTCAGAATCCGTGGGGGCCATCCCAAAATATTTTAAATAATCCTTTGAGTATGCAGCCACCTCATACAGGCTGGCAACAACCCCTTCCTACAATGCAACCTGGTTACAATCCATACCCATATGGACCCCTTCATGAGGATACTATCCCAACGCTGCGTATGCCCCTCCACTTCCAGAATTGCCTAAAGAATTAAAATTGTATGGAAGAAACACCAAGACCCAAGTTTGGGTAGGCATTAAATTTGAGGATTATCTTTCGACGTTGCAAGAGAAGATACGCACGTTAGGCCTAATAACTGAAAGACAGAAAATAGACTATGCTAAGACTACAATCTCTTCTGATTTCTCATCAGAGGCCCGCCAGTATATTCTGAAAGATAATAGCTTTTCTAGGTGTAAGACACTAGAAGACTTTTTAATTCAATTGAAGATTTTTCTCAAACCAGACAAAGCCGAGACAATCTTCTGTTTATTGAAACAGTTTATGAAATTTCAAAGGAGACCACATGTAACTCTTACTGAATTCATGTTGGACTTGAAGAATCTCCTTTGGGAATATCAGAAAAAACTCATAGATATTGAGACTTCCTTTGGATTTACTTCTCAACAGATAAATATCTTAATAATGACTAAGATTTTAGAGAGTATGGAAGAGCTCAGAGATCATAGAAGACTTAGAGAAAAAGTCTTAAAAGTCTTTAATCCAGACTTAAGTTTCGTAGAAATTTTAGAGAAACTTAGTCAAATAGAAGAAGGAGTCTTGTTCCAGACTAACCATAGAGCTGAACAAGATAGAAGAAATACAGCTAGAGTATTCTATACAGATAACAAT
>JABUQX010132182.1:0-14480 GCA_015478945.1 Trachelipus rathkii
GTTGTACTTCGTTCAGTTTATCGTTTGGTGTTTTATCGTTTGCATTTATCGTGAAACGCTGTAGCGTTTTCGTGCGCCATCTTTGTATTTTTGACTATTGACCGTCTGTTCTTAATTCATTTGAAATCTTTTTGGTGTTAGTAGAAATTTTCCAGCTTTCGATTAAATCTGGCAAAGAGTTTGATTGCCAAATTTCATCTTTCATCATCTATCTTTCCATCTGTGGTCTTCTCTCTAATTTCTTTTCCTACCTTCCATAGCTGCTGAAATGCATAATTGGTTCTTTAAAACAGATAATAGGTTGCTCCTCAGGGTTCTTCCATATCCCAAAGTCTTTTTCTCTATCTTTCCGTAACTGTCACTTTTGCCTCCAATCCACACCTGTATATATATACCATATATATATATATATATATATATATATATATATATACATATATATATATATATATATATATATATATATATATATATATATATATATATATATTTATATATATATATATATTTCTCTCTATATATATATATATATATATATATATATATATATATATATATACAATACACCTATATATATATATATATATATATATATATATATATATATATATATATTTACGTTAAGCAACTATGCATAAAAGTGTACTTTGTTTTTGTTTAATCAAACCAACAGACTATGAGCCTCTCCCATTTTTATTTTCCCCCCCATACTTAATGTGTCGAAAGGAAATTTTAAATGTCACATAAAAGAGAGATAATTTTCTTTTCAACAAGAAGGAAGTACCCCCAAAGGAGGAAAATTTTCTCTTTTCGCCGTGAATTGTAAACATACTTGCTACCTATATTAATAAAGTCACTTGTCAGTATTACATTGACTATCCTCATAGAGTTAGTTAAGGTGATACGGTGCGTGGTATACATGTCATTGCGACAAATAGCTAATTCAGCTGCGTACAACCCTTACTTCACTATCGCTTTTATCCCTTGATTATCCTCCTCTCCTCTTAAAAACGCGGTTAAATTATTTTTATATTATTCATATATTAAAATTCCCTTAATCACTATCAATCACTCATTAATAATATCTCTTTATCCTCTCTTTCTTCTCCTCTCTATAATTCGCATTTTTCTGCATTCCCAATCTATACATAGTATATATCGATTCTATCCTCATTACTCTCGCAATCTATTCCTCCAGGTATCCTCCTTCCTACATACTATTACATCATCAAATATAGTCGCAATTATTATATGCCTGTAATAAGCGCATCTAATCTTAAATAAAACATTTATTCCAAGTTCCTGGGTCCAAATATATTCGTTTATACCGGGGATTCTGTTTACCTATAAAGGTCCTTTTTCTATTTATATGAATCCGTGAGGCTGTGTCCTTGAGTAAATATATATATAATTCTATATATTATATTATATATATTATATATTATTAATATATATTTATTTATAATAATATATATATAAAATTATATTATATATATATAATAATATAATATTATATATTATATATATATAATATATATAATATATATATAGTTATATATTAATATATATTATATATATATATATTATTATTAATATATAATATATTATATATATTAATTATATTATAATATAATAATATACTATATATATTAATATTAACATATATATATAATAATAATTTAAAAATCTTTCTGCGATAGAAAGATTACTCGATTTCCATAAAAATTAAATAAATTAGTAACTACAGTGGATAGTTAACCGAGTGTGTTAATGATTGTAAACGTAAGTAAACGTGAGTATACTAGTAAAAAACTATAACTCAGTTACTATTAAATTTTTTTATTTTAAAAGTAGGTAAGCGTTAACAGTTTACAAACATAATATTATCGTTTAACATTGTTAAAATACGTTTGATAAAGCGTTAAATAACCGTTAACTCGTTAACAATTGTAACGTACCCGTTATAAGTTACAGCCCGTGTTATCATGATAACGCGTTACTTTGCCCACTACTACTGTAAATATATATTATTAAATATTATTATTATTATATAATAATATATATATATATATATTAATATATTATATTATATAATTATATTATGTATCATTATATATATATTAATTATACTAAATTAATAGTTATATGAATTATATTAGTACATAGTTATAAATACTAATACGTTCACCGCCGTGAGGCTAATTACCGTACCATTATTCAAGATCGCGTCAATCTGTATTCAGCATTCCGTATTGCTACTCTGCGGACATTGAGTATGTCATCACGGTGAGTAATATATTATTGTCTGATAGATTTTGATAAATGAATATTTTAATTATTATATTAAAAATACTTATAAATAGTATGAATCTCAATGCTTAAAATTTATAATAATATGATAGAAATCACATGGATACTATAGGAACCTTAACTGTGTATGGTAAAGTTCTATCATTGATGTGTTCATGTAACTACATGTAGAAAGTTGTGTAATATCTGATTCGTTGTAGTTTCATTATACTAAATGGGAGTCTACATGAAGTAATCAGGGATATTTGAAATTACTCAAGTATAAAATCCTTATCATAGACACTCTGAACCCAGCTTTGTGTAGTCCTGATATGTAAATCCACATAGACGTTTAATCACCTACGATATCTCTCTTCAGATCACATTTTGAGAGCATGTAAATTGATTGTACAGTTGAGTTATAATAAATAAAAGAATGAAAGATGTAATATAAACTAGTAGCTAAAATACGCTTTTAGTTTTAGTGAATTAATATAGAACCTTCATCATATATTAGCAACTTATTTAGATCCCCGTTTATAAGGACTATGGAATTTTATTATTTGTAACAATATACTAATATTTAGTCTATACAAGTATATAAATATACGAGTCACTCATTATATTGAGGGGTTATATTGCAGTTGAAAACTTACAATCCAAATTATATAGTCTATTAAATTAATCACCATACTTTAAATAGAGAATAAACTAGAGTACTTAGAGGATAGTAATCCTCAACGTAACAGTCAAATAACATAATTAAAACTTGAGAGAGACCAAGATTTCTACCGTCAGTAGTGACTGAAAAGTAAACACACCGCTCAATAATAAGTGGGTGTAGTACCGCATGACTATGGATAACTTTCCTTATATAGTACAACAGAACACTAGGTTTGACTTTGACATGATCCATACGTGTAGAGTCGGGAAGTTTAAGAGTGTCTGGAGCAAATGATACATTACCCTCTACGCTTAGTACATTGCTCTGAACTCTGAATTCTGTCTAAGGTCTGTCTTCTTACCTTGTGTTCCACCATAAAGGTGTCTTGAAGCAATTGCCTCGGAGAGGTGGGCTTTATGTGATTTATCCTATGAAGAGAATTAATTGGAGATAAGTGCTAAGTACGGGGAATATACATGTGATGATTGATTGTGGGGTGTGTGTGATAGGCTCTTGGAAATGATGCGATATTATATCGTTGTTGGATATCAATACCTTTAACCGCAACCTATATCGAGATTAGATTTTAAATTAAACTCTCTGTGAGAGTTAAACGTGCTCTGATTGACTTCGTTTACAATCATAGTGAATCAGATATAGAGGAGTGAAAGAAAATTGAGTTACATGAAGAGATTCTGGTAGGGGTGCCTTTGAGTTTGGGGTGAGCGTATTCATGCTCGCTTGTAACGTCTGGTACTCAACACAATGTAGTATAATTGGAGGCTCAATTAAGCCCTAACATTAGTGGTGGAACTCGATCGAATAATCGGCGATGTTAATATTATACACGTACGTGGGGGAAGTAATCACACGTGGTGGGAAGTATTAATTATCCAAGTTGATATAATTTTTCTCCCCTTTTATCGACGAAAAAAAGCGAAGCTTTAAACGCCCTACTCAAAATAATAAAAAAATAATTAAGTAATTTTCGGCAATTAAAATAAATTTAAGCCTTAATTTTTTTATTTAATTTAAACAAATAAATAAAAAAATAAAAAAAATAAATAAATAAATAAATAAATATTAATATATATTTATAATAAACTACATTATATTGAGCCCGCGTTCGCACAGGATTATCAATGTAACCTCCTACCATGCGTCCCCTCCCTCCCCTTCTTACGAAAAATATTCCGTGAGACAATTGATGGAGTTAGAAGGCTGAACGTTTGGATGGCGATGGTTACGCAAGCAGATCCGCGAGAGTTGTGACGAGCGACATTCTTCCGAGTGAGTCGATTAGTGTTTCCGGTTCGGCAACGCCCTCCCGGACGGCGGATCCTCTATTACCTAAAATAGAATATTCATGCACCGGAACATTACTCGCACAACAACAGCAGAGGACAGAGAGAAAGCCCCCGCACAATAAGAACAGGATCTGCATATGAGCAGTGAGTACAGTGAATGGTAAAGGTGTAATAGTAAAGGAGTTCATGAGAAGGTAAAAAGAGTTATTGGAGAAGGATGAATCTTAGAGTGACAGAGTAGAGTCGTGAGAGTTGGCTCGTGCACCTGAGTGAGTGCTGGTGAAGCACCGGTGCTCAGTCTTAGAGTATTAACATAAATTATTTACTGTTTATAATTTCAGTTTCCATATTAATTAATATAATATCAAAATAGTATGTTATTGAACTGTAGATCTTGAAAAAATGAACGGTTATACAGTTCGTAGAAAGGGGTGTCTGGGACCCCCAACTGGAGGGGGTGCCCGTACTGATATATCAAAAAATGCTAATATGGAATGCTCAAAAACAAAGATAGATAGATAAGGAAATGAATGCTGAAAAAGGAGGTAAGGATTGGGAATAGAAGGAGTCCAGAGATAGGATAGATGATAGTTGTAGATGAAGTAGTTCTGAGTCAGTAAGGTGAGATAGGTAAGTGGCATCTTTAGTGCTCACCGGGCCTTGAGAGTCCGTGAGTTGGCCGGTCCATAAGTATTAATAAATTATTATTACTATCGTCACATTAATTTATTATCAATAAATATATGTTTATATAAAAGGTTAATGTAGATCTCGAATATGATGATTGTAAGTTATTACGTTAAGGGTGGTCCTGGACCCCCATAACTGGAGGGTGGGTCCCGACTGGATAAATAAATGACATTGAGAATGATAAACATAGAAGTAATAGATGAAATGAAAGTGAAGGATTGAAGTGAAAAGAGTCTGATATATGGATGACAGAGTTTGGTAACCTGTATATATTGTGGCTAATTACTTGAAATGTGTGAAAGTAACTGTGCAAATTGAAATGAGAGAGTTATAGTAAATCATTTCAATTTAATATAATACAATAGCAATTTTAATAGCAATTTAATAAGAGTAGCGGAGATTAAAGTTTTGATTAATTTAAAAAGATACAATTTAATTTCTTAAATAGTTGAAGACTCGACATTTTTATATAATTTATACTAAATCTCATTTTTCATTTTTTTATAAACATTAACTAATATATTTTTTTTTTGTTTATTTTATTCAATATTTTATATTAAATTCTCAGACTTTATTTATCTTAATTAGTGCATTCTTATATATACTTATATACATTTAATAGCTTAGTGGTGTTTAGATTCATTTTTTTTTTTTATTTTTCTTTATTTTAATTTTATATTTTACATAACTCATATTTTTACAAGTTTTGTCTATTATTTACTCTATTATACTCTTGATGGTTTATATTTCTTTTCATATTTAATTATTTTATTGATCATATTATTATCTTTTTATTAAACTTATTTTTTATTAGTAAAGTTTTATTTATTTTTTTACATCTTGATGGCTCTGAGTTTAAGGTAGTGGTATTTTTATATATTATATTAAATGTAGAACCAATGTGACTTTAATTTAATTCTGTTCCGAACTTACTGTTTCTAAGTTTAATATTATATGTAAATTTCTTAGTGCTCTCTCGTTTGGCCATATCGAATAAAATATTTTTCCCGTTAGTAATGAAAAAATTTTCGTTTTTATGTTTATAGACCATAGAGAGAGATACTTTGCATATTCTTTTTTATAATCAATACCCGAATACCGGCCGAGCAATGCAGATAATATCTATAATCTAAAGTAATAATCATGAATTAAAAATCAATACCAATACAATCACCCACCCTCCTTATCACTTCTATATTGAATTTACTATTTAGATACTTATTTAAGATTTCTATTGATCAATTGATCCTTTGATCTATTGATTCAATGTCATATTTTGTATAACATAATACAAAACTTTTTATTTATTTTGTTTTGTTTTTTCTATATTCATAATAAATGTTTTTTTTTCTAAAAATTTATTCTTTTTATGATTTATAACTTAAAAAAAATTTGTCAATTTTTTACATAATACCTCTATCTATATTATAATACAAGTAAATCATAAGTTAAATCTAGTTAATAACAATACTGCTCACCTCTAGTCACCCTCCTATATATTATTACTACCATCCATCGATCTATTGATTCTAAATTGATCTTAATTGTCTATTGATACTAATTATAATGCGTTAGCTAATTTCGACTCTCTACTTTGGTATTCAAGTCATGTTAGTTGAGAATTGCTGATTCCACTGGATATGGAAAAGTTGTTTAACAAAGCTTTTGTGAAAGGGTGTAATTCCAAGGGACCTGGAGAGAGAGCAGTGAATAGTACCTCAGCTTTGTTCAACAAGGTAAGGGTAATAACAGGAAACTGAGAAAGAACGGGCAATTAGTCATTAAAAGCTTATTATTAAATAATTAGTTAGTATTATTTATTAGTTATTTTATTTAATTAGTTATGGTACAAGTCTAAATGAGAGGCGTAAATTTATGATGTACCACTGTAAAAAATATTATAATTTTTAAAGGGTAGATTATCGTTATATGATTAGTGAATAAACAAAGTGAATACAACACTATAACCTTCTCTTATGCCCTGAGGATATACGCTTATGTATGGTAATTTGTATGAAATGTACCGTCGTTACTTAAGGTATTGATATCTGAAATCTTGTTATAGACCTAAGAGTTGTTCGAGACTACCATCCTACGGAGTTCTTTATGATTGGGCTTGTTTTTATTGTTTCTGAGATTTTGTATTGGGTATAGAAAGATCTCGCTCTCCTTGTATTGTTTTGTTGAGTGTGCGCTTTAGTTTGTGGTGTGTTGTCGTATATTGTATGTTTGTTATAGCTAATTGTTGTTGTGTAATTAATATATTATTCAATTACGTTCATAGTTATAGATGAAAATAGAAGTTGAGCGCCGAGAGCTACGATTGTTTTGGACATATTATATGAAGATTTATACATTAAGCACTATCATCGTTAAGACTATGAGAGAGACTTAGAGTACATAAAAATATATCTCAATCACATAATTGCCTGTTTTTATGTTGTACGAGCATAATATAGTACATGAAATAAACCAGGTTACTAGAGATATGTAAGTTAGTCGAACATCTTTATTCTATTCACGCGATTTTAATAGGAGAGTACCAATCGACATATAGGCATATTCTCGTATATCAGATATTTAACTAAGTGAGCACAAGCCACTGAGTGCGCAGGTTATTATGAATTATGGTGTTTGTCTCTCGAGAGGAATGAATCCATCTTTTTATTGGATTATAAATTACAATAAATTTGAATGAATGATAAAGTTGAAGACACTCATGTTTATGAAAGATAATGAGTAGAGAATAAATAGATTTGATGTTAATAAAAAGATATATATTGTGATAGGGTTAGTGTATGATTGGTAAAGTTATGTTAGTGATTCAGTATAATTTAGTGTTATTAATTAAATGTTCAATTATCTGTGGCGCGAAGACTATTGCGTTTACAAAGGAACCGTATTGAGTCAGTGCATCATCTCTAGGCTATTCACTTTAATGTTCATTACTGTATATCCTTCATCATTACTCTTCACTTTATTTTCATATTGGAAAGTACCAAAGCAATCAAAATTGCTATCTTAGGCTCCATACACACCTCTGTACTCTTCACCAATTCTCTTCACCGTCATCTCACAATCTATTCTGATATTCACAACTCTGGACGCATCAACACCTTTTAGCTTGCTAGAGTCCATCGAATTAAACTAAATCATGTAGGCCCTTACAATCTCTTCTATTCTCATCAACTCAACAATCCATTGCTCTTGCCACACTCTACCGAGACAACCCTCACAATATAAAACCGTTAAACTATATATTTCAAATAGCCTATAACATGGGATTTAGAAAATATAATTCAGAGAATCAGAGTTATAATATTGTATACTAGCCTTACTCTGCATTATACTTATCATATCAGTCAGCCAATCTATATCCTTCGTATAGTGTACACTTTACTAATACGGTAATCCTTGACACTTACATTTATGCGAGTATCGACATTCTAAGTATAGGTGCCGTGTTATATGAGATTTAATAACTATACTTTTTCTGATCCAATGATCATTATTTCATCCTTCTCACTCATTTTTATTCCTTTACAATGCTATTCTTCGGATTATTGATTCCCAAATAATTATTCATTGATTCACTCACTCTTTATTATTACTATAATATTATTATATTATTTAATTGATTATTATTATTATTATTATTATTACTTATTATTAATTATTATTATTATTTTATTATATTATTATTATTATTAATATCAACTATATATATATATATATGAACATAACAAAACCTAACATACCATAAGCACCACACACACACACACACACACACACACACACACTACACACACCAGCAACACACACACACACACACACACACACAGACACACGTAAAACTTACGCAATAGGTAACACTGAAATATTTTTGAGGCTTATCTCTCTTTTTAAGGCTCCGCCCCCTTTCCAGAAAATATCAACACGAAAACATTGAAAATGATTTTTGCTATAGCCACTTGCATAAACTGATGTAAAACTTATTAATATTTATTAAACAAACTGTTAGGTTTGGCAATGGCGCATCTTGCAGATGCGATTTGACAACATTGTATAGTTTGGTGCTGAGTTATTTAAATCCGACGAAGCTAGCTCGATGGGGCCATTCATAATCAAGAGGCTCTTACGATTCAACAACTTTAAGACATTCTTAGATTCTGTGTATCTTTATCCAAGTTTTTTTTTATATCTACACATGATGGGATTTTTCAAATCAATACTTATTCAACGAAGTAAGTGTTTTTTTCCTATATATATATATATCCTCATTTAAAAATGAGACATTAGCACATGCTGATCAATAAATAAGTTAAAATAATTAAATAACATTATCAATATAAAGGGTAAATAATTTATACATATGCCTAAAAAGTGATTCTTTTCCAGAAACGTGCTGAATATAGCCATACACTTGGGTAAAAAGCCTCCTTCGTATCGTTATCGCGCCATCTATTAAAATGGTAATTGCCTGTTGTTACTTGTGTTGATTATATTTAATATAAGGGAATGAGAAATAACTATGTTAACTAATATAATTATGACATAGTGGCCTAATTGCAAGCAAACTTAACTTATTGTTTCCCTGTATCATAATAATAATGACTTAAATTCCAGGCTAGTCCTTCAAGGATGAATGCAGCTAATAAAAAGAGGAAGACCACTATAACAGACATAACGCAACATCTCTGTAGATATTTTGCAAGGTCGCTGGGGGGTACTTCATCATGTTCAGCTATTAATGCACTAACTTCTTCCATGGGCAAGAGAGGTGAAAGCATTTTCGAAATGTTTATTCGGACCTTTTGTGCTGTATAAAAAGACTTAGAAATATGTAGTACCGTATGAGGTTGGAATCAGATTTCACTTTTGCGAGATGACCTCACCTGACCGGAAATATTATGTCAACATCAGTTTTATAGAGATATATTAGATAATAAATTCGGTGAAAGAGATGATGAGACGCTTGGAAGGTTCGTTCCAATCAGGTGACAAGACAACCTTTACCAAATTCAAAGTAGCAGCTACTGTGTTCATGATAGCTAAAGGAAAAGGTAATGAATGTAAAACCGATACATTCGAGCTACAAAATCTTAGTTTCAAACATCGGTACATTAGTAAAGTTCATCTAGAGAACGGAGCTGTAGGGTGCGCTTTCAAAAGCTGTTGTTCTGTTTAGGAAAATAGCTCGTGAAAATGTGTAGAGGTTAAAAAATATCCAATTCATATACCATCCGAGAAAGCTGCAAAACATTAGCTAAAGAATGTGGTAATGGAATATACAGATTCTTTCATAGTAACAGACTTTGAAAAAAAATCGAGAATATCGAAAAATGCCGTATAGGTCGTATTTGGTCCTGAAGGTAACGGAGTAAGATACTTTATAATCCCTCTAATGAGAACAGAGACGATCCCTTTATACATTATCGGTCATGACGGAGTTAATCATTACTATGCTGTAAGAAGATAAAGTTAAAGTTATGTTTTGAGAAACACCAAGAAAAGAATGCATATATGAATGGCATCTTTTGCACTTAATTGCTACACCTTTCCCAATATAATAATATAGCACATAAATTAGATTGCGAACATTACGGATGTAGACAGTGTCTAGATGAATAAGGTTGTAGAGGTTCATTCAGCACGATGGTATATTCCATGAGTGCAAAGAATGTAATCGTGAATTTTATAAATGCCGATTGCTATAAAAAAACACCAAGATAATAAAACGTGTAAGAAAATTAAGATTTGTAAACTATGCTTGAACAAATAAAGGCTGATCGCTATGGTAGTTCAAACACGATTGCCAAAAGCTTATTGTACTATATGTAAAGAAAAATAAGAGCCTAAAGAAGATGAATACCATATATGTTACATGAAAGAAAAGAAAAATAAGGAAGGATGATAAGAAAGATACTGATCCAGAGGTTTAACATGTTACTACGATATTGAGACATACCAGGAAGATAAAGGTTATGATGATAAAGGAAGAAGAATAATAGAATTGAGTCCTTATTTACTAGTAAGCCAGATGATATGTGATGTATGTACCGATAAAGAAGGGGAGCAAGTATGTTCACATTGTGGTCCAAGAAAAAGAACATTTAAATTGGAGGCTGAAAAAGGGCCTGTAGGAAATTTCATTGATTTTTCTAATGAACTTTTCAAGTAAAATACCTAAATCAAAAGTAATTGTGACAGCAGCATAATGTGGTAAATTTGATCAACCCATAGTTCGTATATCGCTGCATTATTGAACCCACCCCAGATCAAAATCTATCAGCAACAGTCCTATAAAAAGAGAAGGCAATAAAATCATTTCAATGGGTACGAATGGAAATATAGTCTTCAGGGATAATTTATTATTTACACCATGTGCATTGAAAAGCTTGCCTAAATGCATGGGTGTTGGTGAAAAAGACAATTCCAAAGGTTTCTTCCCTATACATTTTTAAATGAAAGCACCTTGAATTATAAAGGGCTTATTCCAGATAAAAAATTCTTCGAAGTAGAAAAAATGTCAACAGATGAAAAGCTAGAATTTGAAGAGTACTATAATAAGTTTATTGGTAAAGAATACAATATTTTTGAAGAATGTGAAAGTATTGTGTACAAGAATGTTGAATATACTAAGACAATGTTTTGAGAAGTTTAGGGGCAGCTTCCTTAAAGAATTTGATATAGATTGTCTAGATATCAACACAACACAATTGCATCTTTATGTTTTACACTTTATAAAATGTGTTTATGTCCTGAGGAAAAAATTACTATTCTAGGTCGAAAGAACCCTAAACCTTTCACCTACAAAGCAATTCGCTGGCTCATGTATCAGGAAAAATTGACCAGTATAACATAAGGCACCACGAAACGGGTGGAGAAAAGGGTTCAAAAATTAAGAACAGGTGCTTTACCCTGATGGGTTTTCGGGTATGTAAATGAGTAAAAACTGCTTCCTATAGACCATGGTTGTGCATGCAATGGTCATAAAGGCTGTAATAAAGGAAAGGTACGCTGCATAGCGTATCGGCTGTGGATCGCTACAATCTCACCATGAAACAAGAAGATAGATATAAAAAGCCCGGGTTTAATTGTCTAACGTGTGTGGGAATGTGAATGGAAAATGCAACAAGAAGAAAAATTATTCAAGATCCTAATCATACCGATAAAATAATAAGCATAGTGAATATATTCAACGTCGTTAGCAACGATGTTTTAATACAGGCTCATATTGATGATTCATGCTTTTGGGTCTTACTGACCCTTTTGTAACATTACGATTTTCAAACTAAAGGACGGAAGATCATGTATTTAGACTATACATCGCTTTATCCTTATGTTCAAAAACGAATAAATTAACCTCATAGTCGTCCTGAGAAACTTTTAAGTAATAAAGTACCAGACATTAAACCACCTTAGGCTAGCCTTAGTGAGAAGTATTTCGGCTCTGTTTACAATAAGATTCTTCTTCCTCAAAACTTATAGATAGCTGTATTCTCTCCCTATCTCCTGTACTTTAATATTTCACTCGTTGTAAAATGGTGTTAAGGATAATCTCTAAAATGCAATCATGATGAAGATGACACGATGCCATTGAAGGTGTATACAACAACACCTGAAATTCAATTGGCTAATAGAGATGGGTTACGAAATACTTAAAGATATTTGCAGTTTGGAACCGTTTAAAGAGAAGGAGATTTTATTTGAAGGATATGTGAACCACTTCCTAAGAAATAAAGACCATGAGGCATCAGGTCTACCTAAATAATATTCACACGGAGATCCCTGATTTCGAAGGAAAAAACTTAAAGAGTTTTATCCGTATTTTCAAAAGAAAAAGGAAGAGGAGGTTTAAATTATTAACAATATCAGAAAAATCCAGGGATGCGATTCATTGCAAAATTGTGTTTCAATTCTCTTTGGGGAAATTTTGCACAAAATACACCTACAAGAGAGAAGATGTAGTAAGTACTAGTGATAAACAAGTATGGAAACTAATAAACCAAAGCGATATTGAAGTCCCTAGCGTTTTTCCAATAGGCAGTAAATATGTTGTGACAGTTGTAAAAAATGCGCTGGCCGAACGATCGTCAACTGCTACAAATATTCCTATTGCTGCATTTACAACTGCATATGCACGTATAAAATTATATGAGTTACTTAACAAAGTCAAACAAAGGGCATTGTACTGCGATTACAGACTCTTGTATTTTTGTCGCTGGAGAAAACGATGAAGTTCCTGAAACAGGAAACTTTTAGGTGAACTAACAGATGAAACAGATTATGGCCCTGGGTGCCTACGGTAATTCCTTTGTGTGTACAGGGCCAGAAGTCTTATGCTGTTAGAATAAGAACCCTGATGGAAATATAAAATATATTGTAAAGGCCAAAGGCCTTACAATCAATAAAGATACAAAAGATACTATCAATTTTGAAAAACTGTTAAAGTTGGTGTATGATCATAGTTCTGGAAATAGTACAGGCCATGATGAGTCATTGTATGATGATATCAAAAACCATGATGTTACAGTGAAAGCAATGAATGAAATACAATTGTATAATGTCGATGAAGATGACGCACGAAACGATGACCTACCTCATAAAAAGGCAGCTCGATTAGACGAATCACAGAATCCTAATGCTAATTTACACGGGAGTAACAGAGGAGGGTTATGCTATAGTATTCCTACCACAACTTTTCAACCTGGGAAATATGGAGGTGTTAGTATTGTATCCGGGACCAAGATGATGCAACATACAGCTGATAAGCGGTTTTCTATCAAAATTCTTTTCGAACAGCATCATATGGTTATAAGGGTACATTAATTTCAATTAATATATTATAAATATTTATCTATTCTAATGTATAATGTTTATATGTTTTCTATGTACAATATTCTGAATAATAAAATGTAAATAATGAAAGTTATTTTTATTAACCCTTAACATAAAATCATTTTCATGTTTCGTGTTGAAATATTTTTTCTGAAAGGGGCGGAGCCTAAAATGGGGTAAGCTAAAAAATATTTCAGGTGTTACTATTGCTTAATGTTTTACTGTGTGTGTGTGTGTGTGTGTGTGTGTGTGTGTGTGTGTGTGTGTGTGATGTGTGTGTGTTGTTGTGTGTATTGTGTGTGTATGGCATGTTTAGGTTTGTTAAGTTCATATAATATTTACTGCTTGTTTGATATAATAATAATAATAATAATATAATAATAATAATAATAATAATTAATAATAATAATAATATATATAAAATAATAATAAAATAATAATAATAAATATAATAATAATAATAATAAAACTACTGTTTAAGATAAAAACAGATGTTTAAGTAAGGACAAAAAATAATAAATCTCATTACCCTTCTCATGTGTCAAAAGATATTAAATTAATGAGTCATTCCTCGAAATTCATTGGCTGACCGTGATGGCTTAGCAAATACAGTTCTCGTGATTGGTTACCCTTGAGCGTGCTACGAATTGCGTAATGTTTAAGGTGTCTGTAGAGAACAATTTACCTAC
>JABUQX010132183.1:0-10000 GCA_015478945.1 Trachelipus rathkii
ATATATATATATATATATATATATATATATATATGCTGCTCATATATATATATATATTAATATCTATTGAAAACCCTTTTTAAAGAAGTAAAACCAGTGCATTCTACCAACAATTAATAGATTTATTTAATCAAGAAAATAGAGGAATAAGAATTAACATATAAATAATGTAAAGTAACTTATATTATATATATGTATATATATAACCAATAATATATATATATATATATATATATATATAACATAATAATAATAATATATATATATATATATATACTTCTTGCTGCTATATATATATATATATATATATATATATATATATATATTATGTCCAAAAGTAAGTGTACTGATGTTGTATTTAATTATGTATTGGACTTACCTGAAATTACAAGTTATCTCCTTCGAAGTATGACCCTTGGGAGGTTACACAGCGGTTTCAACGTTTCTTCCACTGTTCATAGCAGTACCGGAAGTCATTTTCCTGAAGTGTGTTTAGTTCACGTTACAGTATTTTTTATGTTTTCCATCGTCCCAAAATGAGGACGCTTCAACTTCATTTTTCGCTGAACTCGTTTTCGAAGTCGTTCCAAGACATCTTTGTAAAAGACGTGATTAACTCTGTCCTGAAGGTACAAATTCCTTGTGCACATTACTACGGTTGTCGAAAAAAAAAAATAATCAGTGTTTTCACCTTGGACTTGCTCATACGTGCTTTCTTCGGAAGAGGAGAATTTTTTGTGTGCCATTCCGCACTTTTCCATTTGGATAAAGGATCGTACTCAAAAACCCATGATTCATCGCCTTTTATAACTTTATTTAAAAGATTGTGCTCCATTTCGAGTCTTTCAAGTAAATCTTGACAAATTTTGACCCTGTTCGCTTTCTGCTCCACAGACAAGTCTTTCGGCACTAGTTTTGCACAAATTTTTGCATGTTCAATGGTTCGTTAAATCTATTTTTTTATCCAAACTAGTTTCTTCTGCAATCACTCTAACACTGAACCGAGCCGGCGGATGCTCTCCATCACAGCTCTAACAGCTTCATATTTTCATCGTTTGTTGACGAGATTGGTCTTCCACAACGAGGTTCGTCTTCAACATTTTCTCTGCCCTCTTTGAAGCTTTGTGCGACTTAAAAACCATAGTTCTCTATAGGTGGCATCCCCATAAGCTTCGTTTAAAAAGCAAATGTCTCAGTGGCAGACTTCTTACGTTTCACACAGAATTTGATAGTGTACCCCTGTTCAATATTTACCTGCATCGCAAAAAAACGTAACGAGGATAGAAAACACGCCCATACACAAAAAGGTGTAGTGCAAAAACGTAACGAGGTTAGAACACACGTCCATACATAAACAGATGTAGTGCAAGACCGACTTTATAAATCTGGTTAAAACTGATATGGATATGTAGCCTAGGTAATTAGCTACCCACTCGTATACGTCACGGAGGAGCTGTTACTCAGTCGTTCATGGGACATTCAGTAAACTTACTTTTGGGACAGAGAAGTATGTATATATATGTAATAACCAACCATATGTATAATATAATAATATATATATATATGTATATATAATAATAATAATATATATATATAATAATATATATCTTCATATATATATAACATAATAATAATAATATGTAATAATAATAATAATAATATATATATATATGGCCAGCATCCCGAAAAGTTCAGGCATGTAACTAAAAACTATAACATATACACGAAAATAAATTTCATTTTATTAATCAGGAGACATTTTTACCGCAGAAATTTAAAAAAAAAAATTAATTTATTCTAATATTTATTAATAACTCCATATTAATATTAGTAAAGAGTGCAGGCTCGATTGACTTGAAAGACCTTGAAAGCTGCAGTCTCGGGGCCTTGGATTGCCAAATGTCGCTTTTTAAAATATAATTGAAAAAAATATTATTTTTTTCTTTTATATCCTTCTTAGGGGTTCGAGCCGACGGAGGGACAGAGGGGGGGACGAAGTCCGCCCCGTCATCCCCGGTAGGCCGAGAAACCGTCTCCATCGTTCTTGTTTACCCGTGGGTATTTGTCCGTTTAAAAGAAAAATATTCAACATTTGGCAACTTTCCGTCTCGGGAGGAAGCCGCATCTTTGATTTATCAAAAACTGTAATTTTTCCAACAATTTTTAACAATTTAATTTTTAAAAAGCGTTATTTTTTTTTTTTTAATTTCTGCGGTAAAAATGTCTCCCGATTAATAAATGATATTTATTTTCGTGTACCTATTATAGTTTTTAGTTACATGCCTGAACTTTCGGGATGCTAAACCTATATATATATATATATATATATATATATATAACTAAATATATATAACTTATATATATATATATATATATATATATATGCCATGCTGCTGCTGCTGCTGCTAATAATAATATAACAATATATGTAACTTATATATATATATGCTGCTATATAACGCCAACACTTATGTATATATATATATATATATAGGACGTGTTATGTATTTCTCCTGTAAATTGTTTGTGAAAAAAAAAAAAAAAAGTACATTTATTTTTTTTTTTTTTTTTCTATGTATGGAACAAATCATGGTGCCAGATGCGTGGTTTTCTTTTTTTAAGAAACAATGAAAAGTGAAATAAATTATAAATATAAAAATAAATTACATTGTATATGATACGTAAAGTAAGGTTATGTTGAGTTACTTTAGTTTACATAGATTTAAACTAATATTTCTTTAATTAGCTTCTTCGTGTTACAACCGTTTGAAGCGACTGGCAACTATATCTTTAATACTTATTGGTTAAAAAAAAAAAAAAAAAAACTTCTAAAGTGGAAAAAAACAAATTTTTATAAATTACTGCTTTTCGTTGAAAGATCCTGCTGAGATAATACGTATGTATATATGTAATAATATATATATATATAAATATGTATATATATAATAATATATATAATAGTAATAATAATATAATAATAATAATAATAATATGCATATATATATAATAATAATATATCTTGCTATATCAACCTTCAACAATAACCAATAATAGCCAATAATATGTATGTATATAACCAACCAACATCGATTGACGACTTTTTGGGATTAGGCAGGTAGGCAATGCCTGCTTGGTAGTGAGTTAAAAATATTAAAGATCAGCATATATGTATATATATATATATATATAGCAACTTAATATATGTATATATAACTAACTTATAGTAGCAATATGTAACCAACTTAATATAGCATAATACCTTCCTTTGCTGTATATACTTATGTATATATATCTTGTATATATATATATATGCTATGTAGTATATGGCATGATTTCGTTCGAATGCTAGCTTTAAGATGCCGGCATCAATTTCTACTCGATTCCTTTTTTAATAGAAGCGATCGGTGGCAATTATTACTTCTCTGAGTCAAAAAAAATAGTTCCTTATTCTCTAAGGCCAGGCAACTTTGGATGTGCCTGACGACTCCAGTAGCAGTCATTTTTTTTTAGTAATCCCCATTTAAATTGCATTACCAAGAAATAATAATATAATTAATAACATAATTATAAAAATTAACTAATTAATAATTTTACGTGTTAACTTGCTCATTTAGTATACCTACCTACGCAAGTTCATTGTTTCATTTAAATTACTTACGACTCAACCAGAGTCTGAGAAAACACGCTTGAGTCAGACTCTTCCTCGGCACTTTTGTAGCTCTACAGACCAGTAGCTCCATTTCATGTTATTAATGGGAATGATTTTTGTGTGGAGTTGGAGTTAGTTATAATAATACGATTTTCATACTATTTATTATATTAATTTATTACTGATTTTGAGTATGTTTTTAATATTAAAATTTAAGCTGTTAGTTTTATAAATACGGGAATATTGGAATCGTATTCGATTTAAGTTTCATTAAAAATTACTAAATACTTTATCGAATGTCGTAAGACCTATCGAACATTCAGATGTTTTTTTATTCAGATTGAACAATGTAGGGTGGCGTCAGACATGTTTGAAGTAATGACCTTGAAAATAAAATGGAAATTTTGGAAACAACATTGAATAATCCATGTTACCAATTTTTTATTTTTTTGAATTTCAAAGGCAAATGATTATATCTTACTGACCACACTTTATTCTAGTATCTTTCGTGAAAAAAAATATTGAAAATATCTTAAAATTTTTAGAGGTTTTTAGTTAAAGTAGTAATGAAATTCAGAATCCAGCAGCCAGAAGCCATAAGCTAGCAGCCAACAGCCAACAGCCAACAGCCAACAGCCAACAGCCAACAGCCAACAGCCAACAGCCAACAGCCAACAGCCAACAGCCAACAGCCAACAGCCAACAGCCAACAGCCAACAGCCAACAGCCAACAGCCAACAGCCAACAGCCAACAGCCAACAGCCAACAGCCAACAGCCAACAGCCAACAGCCAACAGCCAACAGCCAACAGCCAGCAGCCAACAGCCAACAGCCAACAGCCAACAGCCAACAGCCAACAGCCAACAGCCAACAGCCAGCAGCCAGCAGCCAGCAGCCGGCAGCCGGCAGCCAGCACCCCGAATCAGAGCAGAAAATCATACAAAAATCTTTTTTCTTCTGTAATTTTAATTGAAAATATGGTTCTCCGGAGTCAGAGTAGTATAATTTTAAACTGATAATTCAGGAACCAAAGCTGGGTCCTTATCCTTTTTATGGTGCAGATAAATATGTGCTTTTTGTTTTTGTTTTGTTTCATATATTGTTATTATATATGATGCTAACAATAAATTTGAGTATTGATGAGCAGGATAGAAAAATTTCAATAAAAAAAAAGGTAATTGTTTAAATATATCTTAATTTTTGAGGAATCTTACGTTTGGCAGCTTCCGAGACAAATTGACGTTCAGGATATCTTTTGAAGCGCAAAAATCCTCCCCTTAAAAAAGATAAATAGTGTTACGTATTTTACCCCAAAACATTACTTATTACCAGGGCTGCGGAGTCGGAGTCGGAGTCGTGGAGTCGGAGTCGTGGAGTCGTGCAATTTTGCCGGAGTCGGAGTCGGAGTCGAAAACTCTGTGCAAGTGGAGTCGGAGTCGAAAACTCTGTGCAAGTGGAGTCGGAGTCGGAGTCGAAGATTCCTGTGTAAGTGGAGTCGGAGTCGGAGTCGAAGATTCCTGTGTAAGTGGAGTCGGAGTCGGAGTCGGAGTCGAAAATTTAGAGAACTATTATTATTATTATTATTATTATTTATTATTATTATTATTATTATTATTATTATTATTATTATTATTATTATTATTATTATTATTATTATTATTATTAAGTAATATTATTATTATTATTATTATTATTATTATTATTATTATTATTATTATTATTATTATTATTATTATTATTATTATTATTATTATTATTATTATTATTATTATTATTATTATTATTATTATTATTATTATAAAAGTTTTTGATTTTATTTCCAACGTTCTAAATATTTATTTTTGTACATAATTTAATTTCTTTAAAATAATCTTTGAAAATAATATACAGGAGAAGAAGAAGAAGATATATTTACATAGATTTCCCGACGCGTTTCGTCTCTATACTTGAGACATCTTCAGAGGATTATTTCTTGTAAGCGAATGAGTCTTTAAATTGATATATAATAAGTAAATCAAATGATATTGAGTCTGACTGATAAATACATAAAATTTTATGTTAAGGTCTGGTTGCGTGTTTTGATGTAGAAGGCCTCCGCAATTTTAAGTTTCTGGACTTCACATGATCCGTATATTATTGTGAAGTGTTTAGAAATATTACTAATAGTTGATTGACCATGTGCCGTATTGAAATGTTCAAAGATTTTTCTGGGACTGTAGAGATGTTGATATGCCCTGTCCGACAATCTATTCTTCGTGTAACCAATATATGTCGACGTACAGTCTGACTCAGGGCAGTTAAATTGGTACACAACGTGATGGTTGTCGGGCAAAGCATCTTTTGTGCTAAAGGAAGATGACAGTTGTTTGGACTTATGGTATTTTAATTTTTGAGGTGTCTTTAGTTTTGAGGTGAGAATTCAAAATATTACGAAGGCACTTCTCTTCCTTATTGACAAATAGCATTGGAAGTTTTGAAGAAGAAATTTATCGAATTTTTCTGATTATTTTTACTTTCTTTATTATATAATTTTGTAAGGGTTTTATTAATTAAATTTTCAACTGAATATTGTGGATGATCACAGTTAATTAAATTTTACTTAATGCGGCAAATTTCTTTATACAAGTTGAACATAGGTTGTATGCTCTGTAAACTAAAATTTTTACGATAGATTCCTTGATTCATATACAGACCATTATCAGTGGGTTTGACATGTATGCCTGTAGATAATGAGCCGTCAGAATTAACATTGATTTTGATGTCTAAAAACAGATAGCATTATTAACCTGTTTCGTATGTGAATTTTAAGCATGACAAACAACTCTTGAATTCTATTGATGAACTGATGTATATGATCTATGTTCCTAAAAATAGTGAGGGTATCGTCGACATACCTTATGTAAAATACGGGTTAAAGTTGTTTGTTTCACGAAGGATTTTGTTTTTCCAGATTGGACATATAGAAGTCAGCAAATGTAGGTCCAAGTGGTCAGCCCATCGGCAGTCCATCAGTTTGTAGATATATGTTTTCTTTAAATTTAAACGGTGTTTGATTACAACAAATTAATAAAAGGTTCCTCATATGTTGTTCTGATATATCTGGTGGGGGTAGGTTATTTGAGTGAAACACTTCGTTAATTATTATGTCAATCGTATCAAGAACCGGTACATTTATGAACAAAGATTCTACATCAAGTGAGGCGAATATATTAGTGGCTTCAAGTTTTAAGTTTGATAATTTACATAATGTTTTATTATTTGATTTAACTATGAAAGAGTTATTAAGATATGGTTGGATAATGCTGTTCAGATATTGGGCAATTTCGTGTGTAACTGTTCCGCACATAGATATTACAGGTCTCAAAGGTGAATTTTCTGAGTTTTTGTGTATTTTGGTAAGCAATCCATATATATATAGTATATATAGTTGTTAAAGATATATATATATATATATATAATATATTATATTCGTATTATAGTATATATATATATATATATGTATATATATATATATATCAGGGGCGTATATATAGGGTAGGTAGGGTAGTTAGCTCCCACCAATATTTTAGGTTTTAAATAATTGAAATTAAATTGTAAAAGTATACCAAATATTAAAATTTTATATAAAAGTTAAAAAAAAGAAGCTATTTTTGCATCATAAATTAAAAGAAAACAACCACAATAATAATAGCTATAATAATTATTGAATTCATTTAGAAATTCTCGCTCCTACTCTGATCTTAATAGTAAAATTATTTACCCCAGGCGGACGAATGACGTCATTTTCATCGTCAACTTATAAAGGAGCGGACTAGTCTGTCCTACCTATAATAATCGATAAAATAATCGATGATATATATGAAATCTTTCGTTCTCGATCTTCCCGTAAATATGTACGAAATTGGGTTGTGTTTCTTTTGAAATTTTTGTACGAATGAGTCTGATTGATCTGATATTGAATATTAATTTTATATATCTTCATTTGGTAGAAGGAATTATATACATAAAATTAAGTGAAATAATGCATAATGGAGTAAGTGTAGATTTTATATTAAAGAAAAAACGTTTTAAAAACTTATCTATAAAACGACAGCTCTATTTTAAAAAAAATGATAGGCCTAAGAAATTACTCAATTGGAATGTGATTTAAAATTAAGTATTTGGTAAATATAATGAAAACAAGCTTTTCATACAAATAAATAGGTACGTATTATAATTATTAAAATATGTTTTTGATGTTTTCGTTAGATAGCAGTAGTATATATATATATATATATATATATATATATATATATATATATATATATATATATATATATATATATATAAATTTTTTTTATATTTTTTTTATATATATATATATATATATATATATATATATATGGTTATGTATATATAAACCCTGCTCACCCAAGTGTATTCCTTCCAGGCACGCCACTGGATATATAAGTATATATATAGATATAGCAGATAAGTTATATATTAGGTTACATAGTTATACATATATATATATTATATGTTATATATATATATATATAGTTATATAGTATATATATATATATATATACATATATATATATATACATATATATATAGGAGAGAGAGATTAGTTGTTATATATATATATATTACATATATATATATATATATAGCATATATATATATATATATATATATATATATATATATATATATATATATATATATATATATATATATATATACATATTGTATCCTAAATTATAAAATCCAGTTCTTTTAATTTTGTCAGAAATTCTTTTGTTTTTATTTAAATTATGATTTTCTTATTGTTATTATTATTATTATTATTATTATTATTATTATTATTATTATTATTATTATTATTATTATTATTATTATTATTATTATTATTATTATTATTATTATTATTATTATTATTATTATTATTATTATTATTATTGAAACTGAGCATAAACTATAATTTTAGAAGTGGTCGCTTTATAATAAAAATAAAAATACCTGCATTATATTTAACGTTATACATTTGTTTTCGAAACTGAAATATATTTGTTTGTCATGTGTTAGCCTGTTCTCCTCCATGTCTTTACGGTACCTTACCGTATAGCATTTGGAGATTAGATTTAAAAGTGGTATATATTTTTATTCTGAAAAGCAAGCAAAATTGTTGAAACAAAATGTTTTAATGTACCCCGGTAAGCAATTAATTCTTGAGTTTCAGAGTAGAAATCTTTAATTTTGAGTGCTGGGAGTCGGAGTCGCAGCCTGGAGTCGAATTTTTGTTTGCGGTCGGAGTCATCGGAGTCGAAATTTTCGCTGCTTCGCTGGAGTCGGACGGGAGTCAGAGTCGAAAATTTAGAGAACTATTATTAGAGTCGGAGTCAAAAATCCAAATTTGAATTTAAGAGTGGAGTCGGAGTCGAAAAATTTATTTTACGACTCCGCAGCCCTGCTTATATTACCTATCTTGAATTCTTCTTACTCATAGCACTAAAAGCCGCTTTCTTTCCCATGCAAAATCAACGTTTTAGCTTACTTTAACACCACTTTTAATAGTTTCAATTCGTATCTTTTCATTCACATCTAAATAATACTAGTATATTACATCACTAATATGAGAAAATAATAAAAAAAAACAAACCAGTTTATCTCTTGCACCAAGAAACGGAGAAGGTATATATGAGAGGTGAGCATATATATATATGTATATATATATAGATAGTATATATATGCAGTATATATGTTAAGGAGGAGTGCTATATGGCAAATATATATATATATATGTAAGTTGATGATCTCTTTAGGATCAACGTGAAAGAGGAGTTCACTTTCTGAATAATAAAAATTAATTGTCACAGGTGCATCAGAATTTGCAGATGTTTCGGTAAGTAATGTTGTCAAAAGGTTAGAACTACTGGATTATATATATAAAGAGCAAAGAGAGAGAGAGTATATATAAAAGATATACGCTACGTACTACACATAGAGAAAGATATGTTATATACATATATATATATATAACATATATATATATAAAGAAAGAGAGAAGAAAGATATATATATTATATATATATATATATATATATATATATATATATACATATATATATGATATATTAGTATATAATAGTGATAATATATATATGATATGTACATATATATATATATATATATATATATATATATATATATATATGTTATATATATATATAAGTATATATGTATATATATATATGAGATTTTATATACAAGTATGCTATTATGCTATGGGATGTTTATGTATATTATATTGCTAAGCATATATATGCAGGAAAGTTATTATATTATAATATATATATATATATGCTATAC
>JABUQX010132183.1:17500-26614 GCA_015478945.1 Trachelipus rathkii
AACTAAAGCTAACATATCATAACTGATGTACGAATATATGTACACATCAAATCAAACATACCCTATGCCTGAATAAATCGCTAACATTAACAAACTTCCATACTTAACAACTGTAAACTAACTGACATTTGCATACAATACGTAACTTTCACATTTTTCAAACATATCTCTATAATATCATTAACTATTTTCGAATTAACACTGTAATATTTATCATCACCGTACCCAATTATCATACTGATCAACGAATATATGCCAACGTGACAAAGTTTTTGGCCTTAACAAAGCTAACATATCATAGTCTGACCCAAGAATATAACATACAACGAAAAACTAAACATACCGTTAAACACAAAAAAACAGCTAACATTAACAAAGAGAATTCAATAGCTTACAGCGGCAGTGAAGTACAACAAAAAGAACCAGATACGAGCGAGATGGGGGTCAAATAAAATGTAATAGTTTTTTTTTTTTTTTTTTTTATTTTTTTTTTTTGTTTTTTTTTTTTTTTTTTTTTTTTTTTTTTTTTTTTTTTTTTTTTTTTTTCTGAATGTACTTCCATTCTTGGGTTCAGGCCCGATGCCCTCGCCCAGTATGCTACGCTGATAGGGGCTAATAGATAAATATAATTGAAATATTAACTCTAATATTAGAAATACAATGCACAAGTATCTACTTTACATTAAAATGATCACGATGGTCCATTTGATCTAGGTAAAGTTTAAATGCGAATTATTTAAAAGCTAAATTTTGTAAGAAATTATTACACATGATATGGTAAGGTCATGTAACATGTTTAAAAGCCAAAGGCCAAATTAAAACAAACCAACAAATATATGTAAGGTCATGTAAATGTTTTAAAAGCAAAAGGCCAAATAAAGGACCAACATATATATGTAAGGTCATGTAAATGTTTAAAATATTTAATAAAATATGGTTCATGCAGAAGCACAATATGTTAGGTAATAGTGGAGCAGAAGTGCGCAGGAAACGATTCTTAGAAAATCGCAGCACAAATTTATATATTAGGCTAAATACAAAGTGGTAATTCTAACAATAACATATTAGTTAAATACTTCTTAAACATTAAAATGTTTGTCAAAAACATAAGATACAGCCGGTAAAACTCTAAGTAGGCCTATCGTATAGCGTCAGCTCAGCGGCCAGAAAAAGTTGCCAAAACTCTTGAATGGGCTCGTTTTAATCATAAATGAACTGAATTATATAAAAGGAATATTATAAGGCTGCACGACACCCATCAGACAGCTTGCGGACAATCCCAAAATACATGCAAGCCTCGGAGAAAACCCTTATTACAGGATGCGGGCCACTTTTCTTTTCGCAACCCATACAATTTTGGGCGTACAAGACTTATTATTCCCCATCTTACTTAAGGGTCAAACAAAATGAGGATGCATTAATGGCACCAGTACTCACTAAAAAGAGTAGAACTATACCAAGCAGGTCAGTAATAGTAATAGCCTATTAGGCAAACAAACAGTGTGAGATTCAATCTTAAGCCAAAGTATTAGAAGGTACCTAGAAATAGGAAGCCTAATCAGATTCTCATCAAACACCCCAGGTTTCAGCTTTAATGAAAATTAATTTATCTGAACAACTGCCCAGATTTTATGTATGGAGCATCTAATTTAGCCAATTGAGTCCGATAAAAAAATTAACTTTGTTTTGTTTTATAATCTGATTTTAACTTGAAAACTAAGGCTAAGAAGTGTTTTTTTTTGCAAAATTAATTTTATTGAGGGAACGACTCTTTCGCTTTGCACATAGATTTAATTATATAAGGGCCAAAGTGAATAATGAACCTAAATTATTCATAAATTAATGGTAAATCACTAAAGAATTATGATTATTTCCTTTTTACCAAGGATAAACTATCACTTAAAATCGCCTAGTTTAAATTATGCTACAAAGTACAATCAATTTTTGTCAATTTAATCTAACTATTTAAAGAAATTTCTCCTCTGATATTTTACTACCTCTGGTATACAATGAATAGACTAAGAAGTCTAAAATAATTCATTTTGCATAACGTCGAGATAATTTTAAAAAACATGTAATTATAATAATTTTATAGCAAATCAAACTACGTTAACAAAGGTCAATTTCCCAAAATTTCAGGCTACATACTCCAAGTATAAATGCAACTTCAATAAACTATGAAGGTGAGCAATAAATAAAGTCTCGAATACGCAAAGGCTAAAACAAGTATAGGCAAGCCCAGTCTAGACTCTAGTCTACTCTTGAAAGTTATAACCAGAAGATTATTCTTGACAGAAATATTGTCTAATTTGCAATCTAGAACAGTTAGTCGAACGTGCCCTTTTCTTCCTAAATGGGATGGATAGTCCTCCAACCTTATATACCATAACATATGTTAAAGAATCAGATAATTACTCCACCCAGTTTTAATACCATTCTAACACCAGACATTGCTTTTTTCAAATGTAAACTTATACTTGAGGTAAGCCTTTGAATGAAGGCTAATTATAGTAAATTTAGATACGTAGTTGCAATATTCTTAGCTTATGGCTAAACAACTTCCGACAAAGAGTATGTCCATATACAAAAAATAGGTTTAAGTGAGAGATAGCCCATAAAAATTAAGGGAGTATAAGGTTAAATAGAATGAGGAAAAGAAGACGTTCATCGCTGACCCTTAATTTTATGTTGAGCACGATGGTTTCCTCTTTTAATAAAAAAGGAGATAGTCGGGACCCAAGACTAAAAATATTATTTAGTTTTAAAAAGTAACAAGAATTACTTTACTTGTTTAAATAAGACTTGCATAATTTAAAGTAAAATAAAAAGCCGAAACTGCTCTCCATGAAGTCCAATTTCATGGTGGTAGTCTCACGGCTACAATTTTATAAAAACCTAGTTCTTTTTTCAATCTGCTGGTAAGCGACCCCTCTCACAATTAATATTTTTTAAAAACCCAGCCTTTTGGTGTTGCCTAATTAAAAATATATCGCTAAAGCAAAAGAAAGTCTCCAAAACATCAAAAAAGTGAAGAGAGACAAGAAGAAATATTCCAAAGAAATCTTGTAAGCTTTTAAAAAAACCCATGTTGAATTGAAAATATCAGTTAATAGTCAACATAGTAAAGGGGTTTAATACAGGAATAATAATTTCTAATTATAATATATATAATATATATATATATTATATAATATATATATATGATTATATATATATATATATATATATATATATATTATAATATTGATATATATATATAATTAATAAAAGTACTATATATATATATATATATTATAAGTATATATAGTATATATATATATATAATAGTATATATATACTTATAATAATATTAGTTATATATATAACACCACTGAGAACTGTTGTTGATAAGAGTAATTTTGTGAATCTAAATCTTCCTCTTTAACTTCAATTTCAGATTTCACATCCATATTCCAGCTTGAGAATGTATTTAATGGAAATGATATTTTCCTGACAATTAACACTTAACACTGTAAACAGAATAAAAATATTTCCTAAAAATTTCTTTGAATTACAAAATTTAATTCAAAGTCTTCAAGAATAAACGTGTTAAACATTTCAGTAATTTCTTAGTTTTGGTTTACTAAAACTTAAATCTATTTCTACTCTACAGTCTGACTTTGGTCAGACCCACTAAATATATGCCGCGAATCAAAAGCCAACTAAATATTTTTAACAACTAATAGTAATCTTTCAACATCTCATTGTAAAGTATGGCGGCCTAGATCTGTGATTGAGATACATTTGGAATTGATATAAGACTGATAATCTCAAATTTAATATATGTCGACTATCAATATGATTCGAAATACGGATGAAATTTCGCTTGAGCCAATCATCGTTGAATACATATACAGATGAACATTTGTTGGCGTATAGAGGCTGTCAGCCTGGACCTCTCAACCCTTGGGGGGGGGGGGGGGAGTGCTTGTAATTTTAACTGTATATTAATGTTATAATTTGGTGTAAATATTTGAGTAACTCTGTTAATCTCTATAAGTTAGACTATTCAAAATCGAACGAATTGACATTACATTGAATAAATCTTGCCTTTTTTTACAAATTTTTTTTACTGTAATTTTTTTGCTTATTTAATGTGTATAAATACTTTTCTTTGGTCTTTCCATCCCAATATTATTAAAGACTGAAGCTTTTTAATCAGTCTATTATCTAGTAAATTTTTGTCTTATAATATATCCCATGAGACTAAGGTCTTTAACGTTCTATTACTGGGTGAAACTAATGGGAATTTCCGCAATACAAGCATTCCGTGCACCTAAGTAAGGATTATGCTTAACTCATGGGTCGCACCTAAGGTCAATACAATTAATTATACTAAAGTCATTGACATCATCGATATAAATAATCCCACTGAGGAGAAACTATATAACCTATAAATCATGTAATTTTACACAGATTTCAAAAAGTCTCACAAATATAGAAAGATCATACACAGGTATCCGATTACACTAAAAACACGTCATCTAAATATCTTTAGATATCATAAAAATATACATCGGACTGTAGGAGTGACCTTGTTTTGCAAGGGTAGGCATAAAACCTGTTGGTTTTTGAAAAGCCCAACCCACCCCCCAGTTTTTTTTTTTTTGGGTCGATGTTTTTCATAAGAAAAAATGAAAAACACCAGGGGTAAAAATGGGCATAAGCATCGCAACGAGGAACTTGACACTTATGATGCTTGTTATACGATATATATATATATATAATATATATATATATATTATATATCGTATATATATAATAGGATATATAATATATATATGATATATATAGTATATATTAAATATTTATATCATTATATATATATATATATATTATAATGATGAATAAATCGGTATATATATATATATATATTATTATATATATATATATTATATATATATATATTAGATATATATATTATTATATTATATATATATATATATATATCAATATCATATATATACTATATATATTTATATAATTGTATGGGTCTCCATCCGCTGCCATTGCTATTCATTTTTCCCCTTGTCCAGGCTGTGTGACCACATTCAAGTGGATGAGGAAGAAATTGAAGATGTGCGATGAGGACACGTGGAAAGGCTCAAGGGAAGAATCTTATGTGTAGTGTGGGCAACAACTTAAAGAGACTAAAACATGCTAAGTTTAAACTGTCACGCATATTATATAGATATATACCCATAACATTTTAATTCTTAAAATACTTATGAGCACCTTTCCTTTCTAGGTTAGGTGGTAAAACAAACTGACCAAAGTAACAAATTGAAAAAAATCGTGTGATTATAAAAAGTTTATACATTTAGCAGCCAAGTATTCTGCTGCTGGCAAAAATCGGTATTAATTAAAATCTGTACCGTCAATTCATTGATTGAAGAATTCCCCATATTAAGGGCATGTGGAACTTCTTCTCTTAACTATTCTCAAATCTGTAATATAATTGGAAACTAGTGCAGGTGGCGTAACTAAGGAGTCTAAGGGCCCCGTCCGCCAGTGGAAACATGGCCCCCCTGGACATATTAGCTATATAAGTATATATTATAATATATATATTATATATAATAATAGCCATCAATAATACATATAGTAGGTATTATAACTATTATATAATATATACTATATCATATTAATTTTAAATTTCATATTACTATAATATTATATATATAGTATATATATAATTATATATATATATATATATATATAGTATTATATAAAATAATAATATTATATGTATATATATAATAATAATATATAGAATATATGATATAGTATATATAGGTACGTATCATATCAAGAAACTAGTACTTCCTTCTAATGGAGAAATTAGATATTTGCACAAAAAAGTAATATTTGAAAAGAGTTATGTAAAAAATGAGTTTTAAATTTTTTTTTTTTAAAGGGAAAAAAAAAACATCGTATTAGAAGAACTTTTCTGCGACTTTTGGTTGTCAAAAATTTAATCAAAGTTCTCAAAAACAGCCGATCTTTTTACATTATCTTTTCCAAATGGTATTATTGACTATTTTTACTTAAATATCTAATTTCCCCCTACCCTCCTCCAGATATAGTATGCAACTAGTTCAATCTGAATTATATAGTTATATATAGGATATCCTATAAAATATATATATTTATATAGTATATAATAAATATGATATATATATCATATATAATATTTATTATACTATAATATATATAGCTATATATATAATATTTATATAAATACTAAATATGTATATAATATATAAATATACTATATATATATATACCATATAATATATATTATCAATATATAATATATATAGTATATATATTATTGTATATATATAAATAGTATATATAGATATATATAGTTATATTATATATATAATGGCTATTTATAAGTGGTTGACTCCAGGAGCAAACAATCAATAATTAATTGTTACGATTTCCAATAACGAAACATTTTAGGTAATATACAAAATTTAGTTTTCGGGGTAATCAAACCTAAACTAAACGCTATACCCTTCAAACTAACTAACCTCAACCTAACCAAAGCTCTAACCCAAATTAACCTAAACCGTTACATTTTTAACGGAGTCAACCACTTATAAATGTCCATCAATATATATTATATGATATATTTATTATACTATAGTATTATGATATATCATATATAGTATACTCTATATACTACTCTATATATATTATTATATATATAGTATGAATAAAGTAATAGTTGCCGAAATGTTAACGTTGCCAAATAACGTGAATACTCTGTTCTCGGCTTTTCAAAATATTCGAAAGGATGAATGCTTTATACGCTACACAAAACAGTTTATTTTGCCTCATTGCCATGAATTTTATTAACCACTTTTTTTTCAGATCAGGAGTACGACATGTTTCATTTTCAAAGCTTAATAAAGCCAAAGCACTTAGCCTTGTTTGTGTCTTATTGTTCCTTAATTTATTTTAATTAATTTTGAGCTTTTTACAGATCTTTCAGCTTTTGCAGATGTTACTGGAACGTCAAATACATGAACTGCTGTATACAAGTTGGAGACCTTCACTCTGCATAAGCAGGCTACTGTTTTCTAAGAATAAAATGTTTGCTAAATCTCTTTATAGGTACGATATTTTTCATTTTCACTTCTGTAGGCATTAATGCTGAGGGTGAGGTGAATTAATTGTTTCATAATAGGAAAAGGTTGTTGTAGATCGCTTTTTTTCTACCCAGTTTCTTCGTAGCCTTTTCTTGCAACTTTTTCAGTTCGTGTAGCTTTGATAATATGCCTACAGGAGCAAGAAATGAAGAGATAACGTCATGTACATTGATTCGCTAGTGTAAAAAAGAGTATGTATGTATCAAGAGAATTTATTGAAACCCTTATTCTAAGGCCTGTCAATGGGTCTTCAATTCTTTCACAAAAATAAAAGCCTCATCAAAAACATTTTAACGCTCGTAATTTGACGGTCCTGGGAAGTATTTTCAACTTCACATGTTCCAATGTATCGTGCTAACTCCGTAGTTTCCTCTCTCACTCACATCTTCAATTTGGTGTCTTCAGCCTCACATAAGTTTGGATTTTGCTTGTCCCAATCAGGTAAGTGTGCTTCTGGAAGATATGTATTTAGGGACTTTGCCGTTTTTTGAGACAACATTGAGCTTTCGCCGACACTACTTTATCTTTGAAACCAGACGAGAATAAACTCAAAATGTTCATAAACTGCTTCCCTGAGACGCAAGGGCTTGCGTTTTCTTTCACTTTGAACTTCTTATATCATAAATACTCACTCACCAACTGCGAAATACTTTGAAATTGTTTTTTATTGCCAATAAGGAATCATACTTGGAATGGATGACCACCTAGTTGGAAACAATTTTTTAGTGTTTTTGTGATGCATTCGTTATTTATTTTGAAAAAAAATCAGCTGTTAACTCCTTTACAGTGGGCCTAAGAAGGAGCCCTGTTACGACTGAAATACACATATACTTTTGCCAGTTTGGTCATAAATTTTTGAAGTGCCTTTATACTTTTACGATTATTATGAAATAAATTTAAATTGTTATGTAGCTTCCATCACCATTGGAATATATTCTGTTGCATTTGATAATAATTTTCTATTATACCACGAGCCTGACAAGTCTCTGAATATACTTCCTCTTCGCATATTTTCTCCTCCATCATAGCCTTGACCTTTGCATTTTTCTAAATATAAAATTATAAAATCTTAATACCATTAATTAATTATTGGATATTATATAAAGTGTGAAAACCCCTGGTTCTCTCTGTAATGGGTTATAAAAAACCCACAAATTTTTCCTTTCAGGGAGGTTGCAAATTTCTTAAACCGGGCACAACGCCAATTTCCATCCCCTTAAAAAATGTGGAACATAAAATTTGCCCGGAATTTTTTTCGCCAAGTCCGAGTTTTGCCTTATCAACAGTCCAAAACTGTAAGTTTTATTTGGCCCTCTAACAACATAAAGTTTATCGGGTGTTTTTTCACATGCAGTTTGTCTCTTTCAGAATTTCAACATTTTTTTTTCAATTTTTCTTTTGGTTTACTTAGCATACATTGCTATGTTCGAAATGACTCAACTTGAAATTGCATAAATAGGTCATTACTACAATAGTCAAAAGAGAATGTTTTCGGATTTTTTGTTGCGGAAGTTTTGTGCCTCAGCGTTGTCCAGTTTCGCCAACCCACTTTTTTTTGGATCTTGTGGCAAATGTTGGGGCGATATATTTTTTTTTTTTTTCCTGTTCGGACGAAGTGGGATAAAATTTCCAGAGCATATGTAGTCGGAAGGGAGAGAAACATTTTTTTACTTAGATAATTTCTTTGTATATGCAGGTAGTTGGATTGTTCTTTGGAACCCAATTTTCAAAAAAGTTTATGCTGAAACTTTAAAAAACATTTTTTTTTAAGTATACACAAAATTAGGCTGGAGAGTAAAAAAGAATGCATCTCGCTCCAGACTAACAAGCCTAGAACCAGATCTTATGTTGATCGGGATGAGTAGGAAAAAAATCATATGATCAATATTGTCACTTTGTCCAAAATTCAAATCGT
>JABUQX010132184.1:5000-12500 GCA_015478945.1 Trachelipus rathkii
ATATATATATATATATATATATATATATAATTAATAAAAAAATGAAACATATATATATATATATATATATCTTTATTTATATGTTTATATGTTATATATATATAAATATATATATATATTATATTTATATATTATATAGTATATATATTTTGTTTTTTTCTGTTTTTGTTTTTGTTTTTTGTTTTTTTCTTTATTTTTAGTTAATGCACAGGTACAAGACCCACCACGGCCCACAAGGAAGAGGCCACACTCGGTGAAAAATTATCACTTCAGCGGGTGGATCCTGGCTCATAAATATGTTTAAATGTCAAAAATGAAAAATTAAGTGGCGAAAAATGAATAAATATTCAGTCAAAAATCAAAAATAAAAAGATAAATAAAAAAGATGTCTTTACATTACATATAGTCCAAATATTAAATAACAAAATTAAATGTTGAAGAATATTCCCATTCTTGTAGATAAGAGAAGGTAGAGTTACTGGTTAAAATGGCAGATCAGAGAAAATATGGGATTCGGCTTTTGGAAGCGTGCTATAGACCATAGAGTAGCGAAAATGGACGACGACGAATGTGGTGGCAGTTGAGGACAATTCAATGAAGATATGGTGAACAGCATTGTGGGGTAAGACGATTGGCAAAATTGCAGATGGAAGGCCAGATCCCGTGACATGTATGGCTGTGAGTGGGATATTTGTGTTTGGCAAATATGGTAGCGTCACTAGCGTGCAAGTATCACCTCGTGCAAGTGCTTTCGTCTTTGAGAGGAAAACCACTCACCAATGTTCGACTTTATATATTTCCAAGTTTCGCCCTCGCTTGATCATTCGCCCGCACGCATGCCAAATAAGACCGAAGTTTGTCGCCAGATCCAGAACAGACTCCACCTTCAGCTCGCGCCTAATCTCCACATTTCTCCTCCTCTCCCATCTACTCGCTCCGACTATCAGTCTAACATCCTCAATCTCCGGCCCCCCACCCTTCTTCTGGTTTTGGTGGTTAGAGTTCACGCCTCCGCTCCGTACATCAGCGTGGGTCTCAACATCGTGGTATAAATGAGCACCTTCACCTTTCTTGGCACATGCCTATTCTTCAATATCGGGTACAGCTGCCTCACTCCTCTCGGAAATTTCTCGATCTTTCCCTCGATCTCCCCCCACGATACCGTCACTCCCAGGTATTGAAGCTTTCCGAAGTCTCCATATATTATATATATAATATATTATATAATATTATATATTATATATTATTATCTATATATATATATATTATATATATATATATATAATACTAAATACATTTATATATATATATATATATATATATATATTATATAAAAAGGGGAAAATTAACGATAGGGAAATGCCTTTGTGAGACAATAGCATGCAGTGTCTTAGAGTGTATGCAACTCTGTAAGAGGCTATTGCAAGTCTCATGCATATCACTTTGAATCAATGGTGGTCTGCTTCATACTTACATAATGTACATTATTTGAAATTCAAGTGTTTGGCGCCTCTTTCCTTCCCCAAGGAAAGTAGTGCCAAACAAACGATGCTGTGATTGGTGCCTGGGTCCAGAAAGGACGCCATCAAATCACACTCGAGAGTCTTGTAGAGAGCCTCATAGCGTGAGGATGCCCTACGAAAGTTGTGAGATTTAACCAAACGCCGGAAGGCCAATTCAGGATAGGAAATTAGTGCTGTATCTTATTTGTTAGTCTGTGTATTTATTATAGTGCTAACGCTGATATATGCCCATCAATTACTTATCCAATTGTTTAATGAAAATCATATTTGTCCTTGTCATCTCACTATCATAATAAAGCAACTACGAGGAAAGTACCTATTAATTAACCCCCCCGATTGATGAATGCAAGTTCATTAATCCTATGATTGTCGAAGTGATTTCGGCCTAGACATCATTTGGTAACCCCAGGAGCGACAGGGGGCTAAACCCCCTAATTGGAGTCAGATACATTAAAAATTGAAAAAAAAAAAAAAAAAAAAAAATTCCGTTACTTTCTCGTTTTAATTGCTTCAAATAGTGAGATGTGGATAAAGTAAATAAATTATTTGAGTCAAAATTAATAACGTGAAGAACAAGCTTCTTATTAATCTCATTTAAAATAAGAAAAGAAAGTCGTTATTATAGCAAATCCGGATAGTAACCGAAAAAAAAACCGTTGCTATTTCGGAGAGTTGAGAGTTTCAAACAAAGCTCTTGAATATTAGGCTTAAACCAAGCAACGCCTAGATAAGTGACTCAAAACTCAGTCAGTAACAATAAGACCATAGAAAATGGTATCGACGAAGAAGCTGACTCTTAGGACTCAAGCAAAGAAGTCCACAAAAAGAGGGAAGGACAAAACTCCATCTCCCCCTCTCATGATGAGGGAGGCCCATCTGTTTCTCTCTCAGAAACCGAGTTGGAAACAACGCCACAATCTTCGCGCCAAAAGGAAAGAACGCGGCGTCCTTATACCGATTCACCATTAAAAACATACAGTCAACTAACATCAAGTCAGTTACCAACCTTTGACCCCTATGATGTTATAAATTGGCTAAGTGCTACAACAGCAATCTTCAAATTAAATCACATAGAAGATACCCACGAACGTGTTCGTTTGTTGGCTCCAATTTTGCCCACAAATTTGGTCTCCAAAATCACATTCCCTCTTCAAAATAACGCTTATCGTCTGCTATTACAAAACATAGAAGAAGTTTACCTTCCCGCCTTGAGGAACAGAATCCGGGATGTCTTTAAACAGGGCATGAGACCCGATGAATTGCCAAGTGAATATCTCCATCGTGTAAAAGGGGTATTGGGGAACAAAAGCTTCGATGTGTTGGTAGAACACAACCCTAAATTCGCGATAGACCTCTTCTTGGAGCAGATGCCCCAAAATATCCAAATGTCAGTGTATTCTTTAGCCGAAGAAAATGACCTGGTAAGAATGGTCAAAGTCGCAGACGATCTTTACAAGAATTTTGTTCGAAAAGGAAGAAATTATCAACAACCCAACGAAGAACAGACTTGGAGGAGTTCTGTGAATTCTGTGCGTAACAGAACAGACACAAAAGAAACAGACACCGCCTACCTTCTTCCCAGCGCGCGCAACACCGAGAGCAAACATGAAACTGAGAACCGCCGTGAAGGTCAAGTTGCCCACCAGATGGCCGAGCTCACCAAAACTGTGAACGAGCTCGCACACTACTTTCAGCTGTTCGTTAAAAACCAAGCAGACACAGCTGAGAGAGGAAATCGGACACGCGATAAAAGTAGGTCACTAAAAGCCAACCAGACACAGCTGAGAGAGGAAATAGGACACGCGATAAAAGTAGGTCACGCTACTCAGAATCAGATACGAATGGGTACAGCAAAGCATTTAATAACGCTGTCAATCAATTATGTTTCTATCATGCTCGCTATCTCTTCAAAGCCTTTAAATGTGAGAGCAGTGAGTGTCCTATGTATCCATTAATATATGGTAATAACCAGAAAAATGTCCCCTCATCGTCGGAAAACTGCTAACCAGGCTGCAAATTTTACCATCCAAATAGGCAGCCTGAAAATCTACCACAATAGAAAAGTGAGATTTAATAATACCATCCAAGTGATAAAGACCCTATTACAAACAGTGATGTGTGTAATGAAATAAACTTCTAAATAAATTCCTGGTGAATTAAATAAAAATTATATCAATCATAATAACTCTATTAACATTAAATATAATAGTGGCAAAAATACTACTACTACTACTACTACTACTAATAATAATAATAATAATAATAATAATAATAATAATAATAATAATAATAATAATAATAATAATAATAATAATAATAATAATAATAATAATAATAATAATAATAATAATAATCGACTGAAATTATTATTATTATTATTATTACCATGAAAAATAATGCTCCTGAAATTGATCAAAATGTAGATACAACTACCAGCACTAACCAAATGGAAAATATAAATCCCATTAAAAATAACAATAAAAATGAAAAAAATGAACAAATAAATAAAAACTTTATCAATGAATCCTATTCAATTCACTCAAATGTACAAGGAAAGCATGCTCCTTCTAGTTTAAAGAACTCTAAAAATTTAAATATGAAAGGTAGTAGTAGTCCACAAAACAAAAATATATCAACAAATAATAATAATGTATTAAATAAAACTGATGTCAATAAAGGTCTCAAAACAAATGTCTCAAACGATGTTGGTAATGTTAACTAAATAAAATTTTATTACTACTTGTCAGTCCCTTGCAATGTGGGATAAGTCTTTTTTTGAATCAAATTTTAATTAAATGGGGAGGGGGTGTTATACACAATATCAGTGAAAGTGGAAGCAATGAAGCAAATATCCTGTCAGACCCAACTGATTTAAGTGCTGATGACGAGCGCTGCTTAAGCAGTAAGATAGTTACAGCCGCTGTTGAGGGAGACAAAAGGGTTTGCAAGATTGACAATTTGACCTTGTATATAGTCTATGACACACTAAATAAGATCGATTATTTGGTAGATTGTGGCTCTGTGAGGAATATCCTATCGAGCAGTGCTAATGACCATCACAAAGCACCTATAGGATATCTACTCGCAGCCAACAACTCAAAAATTGCTATCTATGATATTAAAAATATTGAAATCGATCTGGGATTGGGACGTACTTATCGGGATACCTTTTATATAGCTAATGTAAGTACAAATATTTTAGGATTAACTTTTAAAGAATTTTGAGATGGGCATTAATTTTAAAGAAGATTTATTGTTAGATCAAGTCACAAATAATACCTTAAAATTGAGTAGAAATGTGAATTTTAATATTAATGATGCTCCTACTTCTTCCTCTTCAAATCTCTCTCTCTCTCCTCCTCCTGTGCATGTACCTCATAGTTCTTTAAATTTTAATGAGTTATTATCGAAATATTCAGAATTATTTGTAAACCCTTATCTCCCGGAAAACCACCACATAAAATTGAAACAAGAAAAACGGTGGAATGAAATCTTTGAAAAATATAAAATAAAAATACAGAGAATTGAGCACAGCCATTAATAGCTGAGGGACGGCCAAACCAATAACTGACGAAGAGCCCGCTTATATTTCAGAAGAGAGTATTAAATCAGAACTTAGCCAACGCTTACCCTACACAAAATAGACATAAAAGGACCTCCCATCTCCCTTAGGCCGAGGAGGGTCCCCCATAAACTCTATGCTCAAACAAAAGCAGAACTTGACAACCTCGTAGCCACAGGAGTCCTACGCCGCAGCAATTCTCCCTGGTCCTTTCCCATGAGTGTTCTCCAGAAAAGCGAAAATCGAGTCAGAATAATCTCCGATTTTAGAGAGTTGAACAAAAGAGCTGAGATAGGAATCTATGGACTCCCGCACCTGCAAGATGCAGTATCAAACCTGCGGGGGAGCCGTCTCTTCACCAAACTTGATGTAACCCAGGCCTTCTACTCAGTGCCATTGGACCCAGACTCACAAAAGTACTTTACCATCACTTCAAACGTCGGTTCTTTCACCTACAGGAACCTCCCGATGGGATACGTCTCTTCCCCATTCATATTTCAAGCTTACATTGATACGGTCATACAAGGCATCGCAAACACCCAGGCTTACATGGATGACATATTGATTCACACACAGACCGAAGATGAGCATAAAATTCTCCTTGAGAAGGTGCTGAGAAGAGGTTAATGTTATCTAATATCAGTTTTATAATCCCGCAAAATGCCTAAGTTGCCAAAAAATGAGATTGATTACTTAGGGTTATACGATAAACGAAAACGGTATCAGACCTAATCACGAGAAAATTGGGGATATCTTAGACACCCCAAAGCCCAGGACCATCAAAGAATTAAGATCTTTCCTGGGCCGAGTAAGCTTTTACCGCAGCAGCGTCCCGTTATTTTCTGAAATAACAGCGCCCCCTAAATATGTTTTTAAAAGGTAAACCTTACTCAAACCGCCGCGTCTGCTGGAATTCAATAGCAGATAAAGCCTTCGAAAATATTAAAAATGCAGTTGAAAATGCTTCTGTGCTTGCCTATCCCGGCACCTCTTCCACTTACAAAATTATCATACATACCACAAATGTATCTGCAGCTGCTGTTATTTTATCCACTACTGACGAAGACGACCATCCGATTGCATTTTATAGTTCAATTCTCTCTCCTACAGAGAGGAATTATGACGAAGCAAATCGACTGTTAGTCTGCCTAACGAAAATTTTCAAGAAGTATGGATATCTCCTCACAAATAAAAATATTAATATAGAAACCAACTGCAGAGAGCTCATAAACAAATATAAAAGATCAAATGATGACAAAAACTTTAATATTCGTGAAATCAGAAGTCTAAATGCATCTCAATAGGCAAAACTCTCTCTATTTACAAAAACCATCATCGTTCCTTCGAAAACAAACCGAAAAGCTCCTCGGCTATCACTATAGAACCCAACGCCATCTACCGGCCAACAACGACAACAACTCGTGTACCCTAAACATACGAACGCTATGATTGGTCCTCACATCAGCAAACTGGCCAATAAGAGCGAAGTTCCCACACTCAACGTGGAGTCCTGTTCGAATTTTACAACCGCTTATAAATATCAAGAACTCTCTCCGACACTCAAGACTCGGTATCATCAGGCAATAAAACTAAACCACACCCGTGCTGCGGTCGGCATTCCAACAAAGGGTAAAAAGGTAGACCTTTTAAATAACCAACTTGTAAACAAAAGAAATTCCGAGAATACTTCTCATGAGAAAAAAGGAGATTTAAGCCCAAAAGGGTTGAGAATATGAAAGAGAGAGTGCAACTTGGGAAGAAAAAGAATTACTCATAATAAGTGAAAAAAATCACCACTAAGAAAGTTTAGATGAAATAAATGATTAATTCTTACGGAGAGTACTCTCGAATAAACTTAATTCAGCGCTATAATGAAGCTCATATTGAATTTAATAAAGCGCTTCAGGAAAGAAGTTAATTACGCGCTGAAATTAGTAAAGACCAGTTAGAAGATGAATACATAAATTCATTACTTAAAAATAAAGAAAAAATTTCGTTCTTCATAAAGAAACAACCTTTGGTTTTAAGAAAAACTGAATATCTCCCTTTACGTGGATTACCTGCTTTAAATTATGCCAGAATCATTCTCCCAGATCAACATATAGATGATATTATACGGATGACTCACTTCCAAGGACACCTGGGGATCTCTCGCTGTCTCACCGCTATAAAAGCCGACTTTGTATTTCGTAACATGCATAAGAGAGTGAAGGCACTTGTCAGAAGTTGTCCTCAATGTCAAATAGGAAAAACAGGACGCAGCATAAACCCTATTTACGGAAAGTACACAGAAGTTTCGCTACAGTTCCCAGATTTTAAACTGTGATAATTATTGGAAATTACCTGTCCCTGTAGAGGGTACAAAGTACTAATTAAACCCTCATTGATAGTACTCTCATATGTGTGGGTTTTCCC
>JABUQX010132185.1:0-24003 GCA_015478945.1 Trachelipus rathkii
TATTGTAGTGCACGTGCTATGATTTTTTGATTTTGGGTTTGTATACATTTTTTTGTAAGCACGTCTTCTTTAAAAACAATAAGATTTGGTTGTCCTTTTTTGTAGGCATGTATGAATTTTTTTTCATGGTTTGTCATTTTTGAGTTGCTATGTATTATAGATTGTTTGACCAATTTGGGTTTGTTCCATTTTCTCACTTAGTCATTCTATGAATCTTAGAATTGAGAAACGTCCTAATTTTGATTGTCATTTATTTGATTTGATTAAGCGCATGTAATGATTTTTGACATTGGTTTGTCCACTTTTTTCCTGGTAAGCATGTATTTATTATTTGAGTTATATGTGACTGATTTGAGTCTTCCTTTTGTAGGCACATGTATATGACACTTTGATATTGTGTCCAGCGTCATTTTTGTAGGCATGTACGATTTTTTATGATCTGCCATATTATTGTGCGATTTTTTGGTATACCATTCTTATTGATTTTTGATGAGTTTGGGTAACCATGCATTATAAAGGCATGTATGATTTTGTGTGAATTTGAATTCAGACATTTTTTGTAGGCATGAGTATGTATATTCTTTGAATTTGTGGCTATAGTATGCATTTTTTGTAGGCAATGTGGAAGATTTTTTGATTTGGGTTTGTCATTGTTGTTGTTGGCTGTAAAGATTATTTTATTTGTTTTTGTCATTTTTTTACGAGCTATTGTATAATAATTATTATTTTGATTTCGTATTAGTTCCCATTTTTGTAGCGCATGTGTAATGATATTCTATGTACATATGGTTTGATGATGCAGGTTTTGATCAGCATTGCTGATGACCTTCTTTTGGATCTTGGTATTTAGTCCATTTATTATAGATCGGAGAGAGAGTGTATTTGTGATGTGGGTCTAGATCATTATTATTTTTGTAGGCATGCAGCAACATATTTTTGATTTGGTTTGGTCATTTTTTTGTAGGCAAGTAATTAAATTTTTGATCTTGGTTGTCCATCTTTTTTTTGTATGGCCATGTAAATGGAATGATTTTATATCTATTTGGTTTGTTTCATTTTTTTGTAGGCATGTATGATTTTTTGATTTGGGTTTGTCAGTATTTATTGATTCGATGTATTGGGTGAATTTTTTTATGAATTTGTTTTCCTGTCATACTTTTGGTGTAAATCAGTGTAATATGGATATATTATGCATTAGGTTTATGTCTTTTTTCTGAGTAACGCATTAGATATGATTTTGAGCTTGGATTTGTCATTATCTTAGTATAGACGTTATGTACATAGAATATTTGAGAGTATATAGATTATTGTTTCATTATCTTTGGAAATTGACAGAGTTTTTTTCATTTGGTCTGATCATTTATTTGTTAAGACATGTATGATTTTTGATTTGGTTTGTCTATATTTATTTGTAGGCCTCAGATATGATTAATATTGATTGTTAGGAGAAGTTTTTGTCATTTTTTGTAGGCATGCATTAATTGATTTTTTATTTATTATTGTCATTAATTTTATGTAGTAGTATGTTTATGATTATTGATAATGAGTCATTATTCATTTTTTATGTAGGCATTGTACTGAAATTTTTTGATTTGGTTTGTAGTCATTTTACTTAATCTAGTAGGTCAATGTAATGATTTTTGAGTTTGTTTTGTCTTTTTTGCTAGGCCATGTATGAGTTTTTTGATTTAGCGTTTTTGTCATTTTTTGTCCGCGATGTTGAATTTTTGACTTTGGTTTTGCTCATTTTTCTAGAATCAGTGTTATTCATTAGTCACTATTTGAGTGTTGATCCTCTGAGCCGCTCTGAGTCATTTTTTGTGTATAGGCTATGGATATGCAGTTTTGTTACTCTTTGGTTGGACAACTTTAACTTTGTAGTGCTCCATGTCATTATTGTAATTTTTTTGATGGTTTTGGTATGTGCGATTTTTTGCTACGCATGGTATGAATTTCTTTATCGAACTTCGGTCTTGTCCATTTTTGTGATAAGCAGAGGGTACCTGTTTTTTTGATTTCCTGGTTTGTCATGTTTATAGTTAGTATTATTTACATATATGATTTTTGTACTTTCGGATCTGTCATTTTTTCCTATGATAGGATTCTATTTTATTATATGATTAATATTTGATCTTGTTTGAGTCCATTTTCTCTTTAGTAGGACAACGTATACCTCTGATTTTATCTACACTTTGTGTTTTTGATTTTTTGTTCATAATGATTAATTTAGTAGGCAATGTATGATTTTTGATTTGTTTGTCATTTTGTTATTATAGGCGTGTAATGATATATATATTGATTTGGTTTCTTAGGAGTCATTTTTTGTTCACAGTGCGTGTAAGTCGATTTTTGATTTTGTTGTGGTCATTTAGTTTGTATCCGTCATGTATGAATTTTGTGATTTGGCATATATAGATCATTATGGTCTCTGTATTCAGCGGTGTTATGCGTATATGGAAATTTTTAGATTCTCTTATGCTGTTGTTCTATTCTGGTGTTGGGGTAGCGGCAGTCGTAATGATTTTCTGATTTTGGTTTGTCATTTGTTTGTCACGCATGGTACATATGAATTTTTGTTATTTGGTTTGTCATTTTTGTGTAGAGACATGAAATATGGATTTCTGCTTTGGTTTAGTCATATTTTTGGTACTGCATGTATGCATTTGTCTTGACTTGTGATCATATGTCATTTTTTGTAGCATGTGATGATTTTTCGAATTGTGGTTCTTGTCATTTTATTGCATATAGGTCATGCTAACGGATTATTTTAGAATTTGGTCCTGTCCAATTTTTTATGTAGGTATGTATGATTTTTTGAATTTTTATTTTGTTACATTTTTTGTAGATTTCATGTATGATTTTTTGATTTGGTTTGTCATTTTTTGTAGGCCTGTGTTGAAATAATCTTTTTGATTTAATTTATAGTCTATTTTTGTATTTGGCTATTTAGGGATAATAGATATTTTTGATTTAATTTGGTTCCTATTCTGTCATCATTTTTTTGTATATTGGCATGTTATCAATATTTGATCAAATCTTCGGAATATTCTGATTTCTTTGTTAGACATATCGATATTTTTGAATTATTGCTATCTGTCATTTTATGAAATATCGGTATTTTTGATATATCAATATCTGATATTGTTCAATGTAATGAAATTTAATTATCAAATATATACTTATTTAATAGCTTTGATTATTATAGTTTATTATTGTTATATATTATACTAATACTTATATATTAATAATATATATAACTATTAATAGTATATAAATATATATATATATATACTTATTAATTTTAATAATATATATATACTAATTATATATATAACTATACTTATATATTATTAATATATAGTTACGATATATATATCACTATATTATATATTGACTATATATAATATATATATATATAGTATACTATATAATTATATAGTACTCATATATATAAGTACTATATACTATATATATATATATATAAAGATAAAATTGGTAAAATAAATAATAATAATATTAAATAGTTATGGAAATTATTTAGAATATTTATTATATCTATATATACTTATATAAAAATTTATTATACTTCTATATCTATATTCTATATTATAGATCATATGTTAATCTTATATATATATAATATATATACTTATTATATATAGTAGTAGTATATAAATAATTATATAATTATAATTTATTTAGAAATTTATATTAGATATACTATATATCTAATAGAATTATTATATAATATAATATATAAGTAGTATATAATATATTATTAGTATATATATGTAGTGTGTGTGTTTATGTGTGTGTGTGTGGTGTTCGAGAGTTATGACTTATTGCTATGACTAGCTGCACGACCGCATATAAAATTTGGTTTGTTTTCTTGTCATTTTCTCTTATTTTAGTGTTTAATGCTTTGTCTATTAAAATGTGACATGGAACTGTAACGAATGCTTTGTTTACGTTTATTACTACTAGAAGAATGTGGGAGGGTGGTAGGTTTTGGTTAAAACTGATGAGGATCGTGATTAAATTGTCAGACGCTGGTTGTTTCGTTTTTATCTGAAACAATGTTTTGTACCTGACGTTTAATCCTTTCAAACTAGATTTAAAACTCAGTATTGTAGAGAGTAATGAGATAGGTCTATATGAAGCAGATTTGTTTGGTGGTTTGTTAAGTTTTGATATGGGATTATGTGATCATGTTTGAAGAAACACACAAAAGAAAAACTGGTCAAAATTTACTCAAATTGAACAGTTTATAGGTTCTCAGTTGTCGCTGAAAGAGATAATTGAGTACATTTCGTCAGGCGAACTTTACATTGTCAAAATGAGTGATATCGTCGGCGTATGACAGAATACCCCATATTATATACTATATATATATAGTATCATATATATAATATATATATATAGTGAGTATACGTTATATATATATTGAGTAATAAGTATATAAATATATATATAATATATAATGTATATAGTATTATATACTTTATATATATACCAATATAATTATAGAATACATTATATATATATATATTATATATATATAAATATAAGATATAATAATAGTTATATATATATAGTTATAAATATATACTATATATTATATATTATATATATATATATTATAATATATATATTAATACTACATATAATATAATATACGAAATTTTTTTTTTTATATCAAAACATCCATATTTCTAATCACTGTCATTGCGGCCCTAAATCAGTGTGAATTATCATTTCGCAAATTAAGGTACTACTGAAATTGTTGTTTTCTAAATGCTTCATATTGTTTAAGAAGGGCAGTACGCATTTTATTTTATTTGTTGTTATGTTTTGGATTTTTTGTCAACTAATTTTTTTAATTAATTACTCGCAAGAAAAGTATGTTTAAAAATTTTATATTATACGTCTTTTATGCAAATTATTATAATTATTTAAAAACTTCGATTTAACTTAAAAGACATATTATTTTTAATTCTGTGAAATTTTAAAAGCTAACAATGTTTACCAGTACGTCAAATGGTGCCTTAAGTACCAGAAAGTTCGTTTAAATATATTATATATTATATTATATATAGTAATAGTATAGTATAGTAGGTAAATGAGGTATATATATATATATAGTATGTCATATATATATAGTACAGGTCGTATAGAGTTAAGGTAAGATAAGTATACTATTACCTATATATATATATAATTGCTACTAGTACCGTATATAGTTATACTAGACGCTATAGTATATAGTACCGCTATAATTTTAACGTTTTCTTAACGTGACCACCATAAATAATATAGTACAAAGGTTTTGAGGAAAAACAACCGTTTTAAAAAAGGTCCTCAGAGCCGGTGTCAAAAATTGAGCCATACAACCAAGACTATTCAAACTCAGGTAAGTAATAACGATACCATTCAGATAGTGTTATACATCTAACATACTTTATATAACCTAGGTTAGATTGAGAAAGTTTTTTTTTCCCTCTTTTTGAATTTGAAAACTTGTCAATTTTCACGACCTCTTGCATGCTCAATTTTGACACCGGTTTTGAGGACCCTAAACGTCTATTTGAGCAGTTTTTCTTTTGTGTGAAGGTGGGATGTTATTGGTCTGCTAGGCTGTATTGAATATTTAAGTTAGTACTGCTATGGCTTTAGTACCGTTCCGAGATGTTTGAGGTGGGTGATGGAAATTTTGTCTGAACCTTCTGCATGGGAGTTTTTGAGGTTTTTTGATGACATCAAGAGGGGTGAATTGGACATTGGGGTAGTGAGTGATTCGTGAATATTCTTTAATTTTTCTAAGCCGTATAATTGTTAATCAATTGTGGGTGTTGTAGGTATTGTAAGGTTTATGGTTATGGTTAATTTTGGTATATAACTTGCATATTTAGATAAATTTTTAAAATTCATGTTCAATTTAAAAACAATTCTGATAAAGTAAGTGAATTTCTTTAAAAAAAATTAAAATAAATATGGGGTTTACTTAGGTTTTTCGTTTGAAGAAGAACAACAAAATGAAATGGTTTTTCCGATTCTTGAAGTTTTTTCTCGAGAGAAAAGGAAAACATTTGTTTCTCTTCGTTCAACACCTGAAAAATAAAATGCAAAAATGTTTTCAAATTATGGTAATGGTAGTAACAAAAATAAAATAAAAAAACAAAATGTTTTACGCCTCTATCAGTTTTGTTTTGTTTTTGTTTTTTAATATACTGTTAGTATATCTGATACTAACAATGAATTTAAGTGCGAACGAACACGATCAAAAAGTTTTAAATATTAAAAAGATATAAATATTTAATAGAATCGTACTTTTTTAAGCATCGTACGTTTGACAGTTATGGACCGAAAATAAAGACCCGGAAAATAGAATATTTTTAGTTATAAACACCCCTGAAACAAAAGAAAAAAATATTAAAAAAAACTAATTACTTACGATTTTCTTCTTCTTCTTCTTCTTCTTCTTCTTCTTATTATTATTATTATTATTATTATTATTATTATTATTATTATTATTATTATTATTATTATTATTATTATTATTATTATTATTATTATTATTATTATTAGCTTAGAAGGTTAGGTTAGGTTGGTTAGGTTACATTAGGTAGGTTAGGCTAGGTTAGGTTAGGTTCCCTTAGGTTGTGATAGGTTAGGCTAGGTTACCTTAGGTTGTCATAGGTTAGGTTAGGTTAGGCTAGGTTACATTGGTTACTTTAGGGTTCGCTATTTTAGGTAAATATCGATAAAGCTATGTAACGTTCATTACCTCGCGAAGATAGTTATTATAATCTACTGTAGTACAGTACAATGGGATTTTTTTAACTGTTTCTCACAAAATTTTACGGAAGTTACATCCTCCTTCCAACAATATATGAACAAAATTATTTTTTTTAGAGGCATTTTAGAATTCTCAAGCCACCTTCCAGAATTTTGCAAAACTATTGTATCATCTAATTCTGATTTAATTAAGTCTGTGTAAAGTTAATAAATTAAATTTTGTCATTTTAGCAAATAATTAATATTCCACGCATATGTACTCCCAATTTGAATTTTTAACGCAGACTTTTCAGATATTTTAGCCTTACGCACTCTGCGAAATAGGTAAACTTTGCAAAATATAGTACCTAACTTTTATATATTTTGCAATAATAATAATTTGGATAACTTAAATAATCCCTATTTACTTCATTATATAAAAGTTTTACTTTATTTTAAAGAATAATTTATTTCTCTCTTTTTTTTTAATTTAAAATTGCTTAAATTTTTAACAAATAACGTTCTTTCAAATTTTTTTTATTCATTAAAAATGCCATCAAACATAATATACTTCCTATCTCACATTTTGGTTACATTTCCCTCCCCCCCCCCTAATATGATCTTTTTTCAGTTTTTAAAAAAAATATTTAAAATCTTTCAAATTTTTGAATCATGTTCGTTCCCACTTAGATTCCTTGTTAGTATCATGTACCATCAATACATTAAAAAATAAATAAATAAAAAAAAAACTGACGGAGGCATAAAACATATCATGTACATTAATACTACTACTACTACTATTACTACTACTACTACTACTACTACTACTAATAATAATAATAATAATAATAATAATAATAATAATAATAATAATAATAATAATAATAATAATAATAATAATAATAATAATAATAATAATAATAATAATAATAATAATAATAATAATAATAATAATAATAATAATAATAATAATAATAATAATAAAATGCAAAGCACTTATTTGACAGCGAATAATAAATATAATGTAGAAAAAGAAGAAGAAGAAGAAGAAGAAGAAGAAGAAGAAGAAGAAGAAGAAGAAAGAAGAAGAGAGAGAAGAAGAAGAAAAAGAAAGAAGAAGAAGAAGAAGAAGAAGAAGAAGAAGAAGAAGAAGAAGAAGAAGAAGAAGAAGAAGAAGAAGAAGAAGAAGAAGAAGAAGAAGAAGAAAGAAGAAGAAAGAGGAGGAGGAGGAGGAGGAGGAGGAGGAGGAGGAGGAGGAGGATTGGAGGAGGAAGAGGAGGAGCAGGAGCAGGAGGAGGAGGAGGAGGAGGAGGAGGGGAGGAGAGGGAGGAGGAGAAGGAGGGAGAAGGAGGGTGGGAGAGGAGGAGGAGGAGGAGGGGAGGAGGAGGAGGAGGGGAAGGAGGAGGGAGGAGGAGGAGGAGGAAACGATGCAAGTTCCTGAATGAGATGTTTCTGGAGTGACTTGTGCGGAGAGGAGGAGGAGGAGGAGGAGGAGGAAGCAAGTTTTCGAAGAAGAAGAAGAAGAAGAAGAAGAAGAAGAAGAAGAAGAAGAAGAGGAGGAGGAGTAAGAAGAAGAAGAAGAACTACAGAACTATAGAACTACAGAACACCGACTAGCAAAGACTTTACAGTCCACTCAAGGCTTGTCTGAGGGAAGATGAGGTCACCGGCTTAAAAAGCTATAATTAACCCTCTAAACGGTGAACACCAAAACTGTTATTACAAAATATTAATGTAGTGTGATCGATGATGTCACCGGCTTAGAATGTTAGAAATAACCCTTTAAGCGGTGGACATCAAAACTGTTATTACAAATTAAGATGATAGTGTGTCGATGAGGTCACCGGCTTAGAACGTTAGAAATAACCTTCTAAGTGGTGCACATCAAAACTGTTATTACAAAATATTATGATAATGTGATCGATGATGTCACCGGCTTAGAACGTTAGAAATAACCCTCTAAGTGGTGAACATCAAAGCTGTTATTACAAATTAAGATGATAGTGTAATGAGACTACCGACGTAGAGCGTTAGAACTAATCCTCTAAGCGGTAAACATTAAAACTGTTCAATATAAATTCAGCGCCCAAATTCTTTCTAAGATGTACTTTTAACATTCCAAATGATCTCAATACTTCGTTTGATTTCACCATATCTAATTCTATCGTTTTAATAAAGTAAGATTCGGTATGAGTTGAAGTTCACAGACCAATTTCCCTAAAGTGTTTATCTAACTTTTTTTTTTAATAAATCGATGTTGCCGATGTTCACTATTTCATAAGAGAGACTATTCCACTTCTCATTTACATCGTAAGTGAAGAAATTCTTTGCTATATTGGTTTGAAATCGTTTATGACAAAGTTTATTTATGCCCATTACTTCGTGTTACATCGTTAAAATCATATCTAAAGAATTGCTTGTAATCGATATTTTCAAATTTATTTAGTATTTTGAAGACTTCTATTAATTTTCCTCTCAATCTTCTTGTTTCTAAAGAATGTATATCTAATTCACGTAGTCGTTGGTCGTATGACTTACCTCTCAATTCTGGTATTAATTTGGTTGCCCTTCTTTGAATTCTTTCAATTTTTTATGTCCTTTTTGAGGTATGGACTCCAAAACTGTACTGCGTATTCCAGATGAGGTCTAACTAATGTTTTATAAAGAGGAAGTATTATATTTTTAGATTTATATTCGAAGTTTCTGGCAATAAAGCCTAGAGCTTTATTTGCTTTCTTAACAGCTTCAGCATTGTCTCGCAAGCGCTAAATCCTTATTAATTAATACTCAGAGATCCTTTTATTGATAACTGATAACTGAGTCATCTATTATGTAATAATCATATTCACTGTTCCTACTCCCAAAATGTATAACCTTACATTTATCGGTATTAAATTTCATTTGCCATGTTTTTGACCAATTTACAATCTTGTTCAAATCGCTTTGGAGTAATTGATAGTCTTTCTCACATATTATGCGATTTCCAAGTTTCGTATCATCCGCAAATTTCGAAATATTACCTAAAATATTATCATCAATGTCATTTACATATATAAACAGTATTGGACCCAAGACAGACCCTTGGGGTACACCACTAATAACATTCGCCCAATCTGAGCATTCACCATTAATAACGACTCGTTGTCGTCGGTTCAATAACCAATTTTGAATCCAATTTAAAAGTCTTCCTCGAATACCATGAGCTCTAAGCTTTTCCAATAATCTTTGATGAGGGACGGTATCAAATGCTTTTTGAAAATCTAGGTAAATAACATCAAAAGATTTATAGTTAATAACCAGTCATCGTTAATAACCACATTAAAGAATTCTAGTAAATTTGTTAAGCATGATCTGTTTCTTCTAAAACCGTGTTGGGAATTTTTGAGCAATCCATGATCTTCAAGATGTGCAACTAATCTATTTGTTAGTATTGCTTCAAAAACTTTGCCAACTATAGAAGTTAAGCTAATTGCTTTGTTGTTAATCGGAGCTTACGATCTCCTTTTTTGTATATCGGAGTTATATTATCAAGTTTGAAATTATAATTCAACTTTCCATGTAAAAATTAATAAGAAGAAAGAATAAAGTTAAAGAAGAAAGAGAAGAAAGATGGAGAAGAAGTAGAGATAAAAGATAGATAAAAAGAAGAAATAGAAGAAGAAAGAGAAGAAGAAAGAAAGAAGAAGAAGAGAAGAGAAGAAGAAGAAGAAGAAGAAGAAAGAAAAAAAAAAGAAAAAAAGAAGAAGAAGAATAGAAGAAGAAGAAAAAGAAGAAGAAGAAGAAGAAGAAGAAGAAGAAGAAGAAAAAGAAGAAGAATAACAAGAAGAAGAAGAAGAGAAGAAGAAAGAAGAAGAAGAAGAAGAAGAAGAAGAAGAAGAAGAAGAAGAAGAAGAAGAAGAAGAAGAAGAAGAAGAAGAAGAACTACAGAACTACAGAACTACAGAACTACAGAACTACAGAACTACAGAACACCGACTAGCAAAGACTTTACAGTCCACTCAAGGCTAGTCTGAGGGAAGATGAGGTCACCGGCTTAGAACGCTATAATTAACCCTCTAAACGGTGAACACCAAAACTGTTATTACAAAATATTATTGTAGTGTGATCGATGATGTCACCGGCTTAGAATGTTAGAAATAACCCTCTAAGCGGTGGACATCAAAACTGTTATTACAAATTAAGATGATAGTGTGTCGATGAGGTCACCGGCTTAGAACGTTAGAAATAACCCTCTAAGCAGTGAATCAAACTGTTATTACAAAAAAATTATGATAGTGTGATCAATGATGTTACCGGCTTAGAACGTTAGAAATAACCCTCTAAAGCGGTGAACATCAAAGCTGTTATTAAAAATTAAGATGATAGTGTGAACTACCGACTTAGAGCGTTAGAACTAACCCTCTAAGCTGTAAACATTAAAAACTGTTCAATATAAGTTCGGCGCCCAAATTCTTTTAAGATGTACTATTTATCAAATGATCACAATAGTTAGTTTGATTTCACCTTATCTAATTCTATTGTTTTAATAAAAAGTAAGATTCGGTATGAGTTGAAGTTCACAGACCAATTTCAACAGTGTTTATCTAACTTTTTCTTGAATAAATCGATGTTGCCGCTGTTCACTATTTCATAGGAGAGACATTCCACTTCTCAATTATATCGTAAGTGAAGAAATTCTTTGCTATATTGGTTTGAAATCGTTTATGACAAAGTTTGCCATTACTTCGTGTTACATCTTTAAATCATATTTAAAGAATTGCCTGTAATCGATATTTTTAAATTTATTTAGTATTTGAAGACTTCTATTAATTTTCCTCTCAATCTTCTTGTTTCTAAAGAATGTTTATCTAATTCGCGTAGTAGTTGGTCGTATGACTTTTACCTCTGGTATTAATTTGTTTGCCCTTCTTTGAATTCTTTCAATTTTTATATGTCCTTTTGAGGTAAGGACTCAAAACTATACTGCGTGTTCAGATGAGGGTCTAACTAATGTTTAATAAAGAGGAAGTATTATATTTTTTAGATTTATATTCGAAGTTTCTGGCAATAATGCCTAGAGCTTTATTTAACTCTTAACCTTCAACACATTGATAAACTTTAAATCCTTATTATTTAATACTCCTAGATCTTTTCCTCAGTGACAACTTTGATAACTGAAAGTCATCTATTTTGTAATCGTAATTCACAGTACCTACTCCCCAAAATGTATAACCTTACATTATCAGGTATTAAATTTCATTTACCATGTTTTTGACATATATAAAATCTTGTTATCCCTTTGAAGTAACTGCTAGTCTTTCTAAAATATTATATAATTTCAAGTTTCGTATCATCCGCAAATTTCGAAATATTACCTAAATTTTATTATCAATGTCATTTACATATATTATGAACAGTATTGGACCCAGGACAGACCCTTGGGGGTACACCCACTAATAACATTCGCCCAATCTGAGTATTCACCATTAATAACGACTCGTTGTCGTCGATTCCAATAACCAATTTTAGTCAGCTTTAAAAGTCTTCCCTCGAATACCATGAGCTCTAAGCTTTTCAATAATCTTTGATGAAGGCGGTATCAAATGCTTTTGAAAATCTAGGTAAATAACATCAAAAGATTTATATAGTTATCTACATTGTTAATAACCATATTAAAGAATTCTAGTAAATTTGTTAAGCATGATCTATTTCTTCTAAAACCGTGTTGAGAATTCTTGAGCAATCCTTGATCTTCAAGATGTGCAACTAATCTATTAGTTAGTATTGCTTCAAAAATTTTGCCAACTATAGAAGTTAAGCTAATTGGTCTGTAATGATTTGGGAGCTTACGATCTCCTTTTTTGAAAATAGGACTTATATTTGCAAATTTGAGATTATGAGGTACTAAGAAGAAGAAGAAGAAGAAGAAGAAGAAGAAGAAGAAGAAGAAGAAGAAGAAGAAGAAGAAGAAGAAGAAGAAGAAGAAGAAGAAGAAGAAGAAGAAGAAGAAGAAGAAGAAGAAGAAGAAGAAGAAGAAGAAGAAAGAAGAAGAAGAAGAAGAAGAAGAAGAAGAAAAGGAAGAAGAAGAGAGAAAGAAGAGAAGAAGAAGTGAAGAAAGAAGAAGATGAAAGAGCTAGAGGAGGAGTAAGAAAGAAGAAGAAGAAAGAAGAAGAAGAAAGAAGAAGAAGAAGAAGAAGAGAAGAAGAAGAAGAAGAAGAAGAAGAAGAAGAAGAAGAAGAAGAAGAAGAAGAACAACAACAACAACAACAAACAACAACAACAACAACAACAACAACAACAACAACAACCCAACAACAACAACAACAACAACAACAACAACAACAACAACAACAACAACAACAAGAGAAGGAGGAGGAGGAGGAGGAGGAGAAGGAAGAGGAGAAGGAAGAGGAAGAGGAGGAAGAAGAAGAAAGAAGAAGAAGAAGAAGAAGAAAGAAGAAGAAAAGAGAAGAAAAAAAAGAAGAAGAAGAAGAAGAAAGGAACAAGCCAGACGTATGAAGAAGAAGAAGAAGAGAGAAGAAGAAGAGCTTATTACACAACGACATTATAATAATAATAATATAATAATAATAATAATAATAATAATAATAATAATAATAATAATAATAATAATAATAATAATAATAATAATAATAATAATAATAATAATAATAATAATAATAGTAATTATATTAATAATAATAATATAATATAAGAATAATAATAATAATAATAATAATAATAATAATAATAATAATAATAATAATAATAATAATAATAATAATAATAATAATAATAATAATAATAATAATAATTAATAATAATAATAATATGTATAATAATAATAATAATAATAATAATAATAATAATAATAATAATAATAATAATAATAATAATAATAATAATAATAATAATAATAATAATAATAATAATAAGAAAAATAAAAATAAAAATAATAATAATAATATTATAATAAGATTAATAATAATAATAATAATAATATAATAATAATTATAATAATAATAATAACAATAATAATAATAATAATAATAATAATAATAATAATAATAATAATAATAATAATAATAATAATAATAATAATAATAATAATAATAATAATAATAATAATAATAATAATAATAATAATGTGACCAATAATAATAATAATAATAATAATAATAATAATAATAATAATAATAATAATAATAATAATAATAATAATAATAATAATAATAATAATAAATAATAATAATTACCATTATTATAATAATAATAAAAATAATAATAATAATAATAATAATAATAATAATAATAATAATAATAATAATAATAATAATACAAAATTGCATACAATTTTTAATATTTATTTATTATTTAAACGTTAATGGCGGCAATATTAACCTAATAAAACAATGGCGCTTATTATACAACTGTTATATAATAATAATATAATAATAATAATAATAATAATAATAATAATAATAATAATATAATAATAATAATAATAATAATAATAATAATAATAATATACCAATGTATATGTAATAGTAATAATAGTGTTATTAATAGTAACCAATTTGTTATTATTATTATCATTATGTGTGTATTATTATTATCACCAATGTGTTATTAATAATATGATATTAATAATGTATTATTTACAGTCACCAATGTGTTATTGATTGTCAGTAATGTGTTTTTGATAGTCGCCAATGTGTGTGTGTGTGTGTGTGTGCCTTTTTAGTGTAATGGTACATTCAAATATACCGTGTGTGTGTGTGTGTGTGTATGTGTGTGTGTGTGTGTGTGTGTGTGTGTGTGTGTGTGTGTGTGTGTGTGTGTGTGTGCTGCTGTGTGTGTGTGTGTGTATTGTGTGTGTGTGTGTGTGTGTGTGTATTATTATGTATTATTATTATTATTATTATTACAAAGTCATCTTTTGCTGCAAGAGCTTCTGTAATTATTTAAATATCTTGAGGCTTAACTAATTGAAATACTGTCAGGATATTGACTTCGAGTTCCCTCACGCTGATATCTCATTGGTGAAAGGAAAAATGTATTTAAAATGATAAATTTTAATTATTTTAATTTATTATTCGTAATTTAATTGAATTTATTTAATTTTAGCCAGTTATCATCTTTATATTATATTAAGAGATGGATCTATCTTAGTTCTCTTAAGTTAGCTGTTTTATGGATAAAGTTATTATGTTTCGTTATCAGCAGGGCAGACGCCAGTTTCATACTGCCCGGCTATTGATAATTTAAATTATTAATTGCTTACGTTTCTTCAATGTTAACCAGGTACTCTAACGGTCAATTCAGAGGTTGAATAATTCACGAATTCATCAACATTTGAAGGTTAATATTTTCGTTGAAGAACATCTTCCTATTTTATTTCGCATGAAACATCAATTTCAAGAATTGATTCTGTGAGAAGGCAAAGCATTTTACTCTGCTGAAGAAGTTATTATTGCGTATAACGATAAGCGTGTTGATCTTCATGCTTTCATTAAAGTGAAAGCTAATGTGCGCAACAAAGTTGATAACTGGTGAGATACATAATTTCATTACTACTGTTTGCATCTAAGCTTTTCAATGATCTTTACCTTTGCACGGTTTTGAGTGTTTTTGAGCTGCTTTTATAATTCATAGAATGTAAGTACAAAAAACCAATTTGATCATTCCTTAATGTACCCTTCTAATAAGATTAGTCGGTTTTTATTTTCGCACTTCCTTGATACAAAGTGTATAACTTTATTCCACTTCTGATCCAAAAGATATTTCTTTAACATTTAATTTTCAGTTCTTAAATATTTCCCTTAATTATCATATCTGACACATAAATTAAATAAATTCAACATAATCACAGAAAATAGGCATTCAAGGGATCACAAATTATATAGATTTTTCTTCTGTGACATGACTTATCTTCCCTACCAGGCACCTTTCTACTTACTTATATACTCAGAATGCTAAGAAACCTATTCCCATCCTCCCAGGATTTTCTTTGTTCACTCTAACCTCTCTGCGTCAATTCTTGTGTCTTCCTTCAACCTCATAACGTTATTTTCAAAAACGACATTTTCAATCCTTATATCTTCACTCTCATTTAAATTTTGAGGTGTATTAGACACACTACATTCTACAGGAACTTGGTTGATATTACAGTGTCATAAGCAAACTCAAATCTGACCTCTCGTTTAAATTCAGGAAGAACCAACTGGGACATCTCTCAATACTACTCATGTACACATCAAACATTCATGAGCTCAAAAAGTACCAATGAAGGATTCATGTATCCACTGTTTTAAATGCCTTAACTTGATCCGGAAATAAGAATGTAAAAATGTTCTATTTCTCTTTAAATATTTTACTTAACACTCTCAAGGTAATATCATGGTTTAAACAACCCCATCTACATCAAAATCCTTCTTGTTCATCCCTCTTTTCTCTTCTCTAACATACTAAAACGCTTTTCAAATTCACTAAAAGTCGCATCTTTCAAGAAGGAAATCATTATTTTTCTCAAGTTTAACTTTGTATATTGATATCAAAAGATCATCTTGCAATTATATGAGGAAATGAGTAATGTTAACAGAAAACAGAATAAACTCTCCTCTTCCATTATATGTACCAAGACTTAAAGACGCTTGGCACTATAAGTTTATTTAATTAGGTAGTGTGAGGCTTCGAGATCGTAAGAGACTAGAGCCAGGGCCAACCAGGGCCTAAGAATATTTAAGGGGAGACTTCATAGCAAAATCTCAACTATTCCAAACCGATAAAAGTAAATGTTTTTTTGATGAACAACTATGATATCTTTAATTTTATGAAAAAAAACGAACAAAAAAACTGTTCGTTTTTGAACAGTTTTAGGGTGAAGAGAGGAATTTTTTTTTATTTGAATTTCCACCAAAACTGCCATAAAATCTTTAATTTTCAAGATATTTCAATATTTTTTGCACTAAAATACTCCAATTTAGTGTGGTAATAAATTTTAGTTAGACACCTTATGTGAAAATTTGTTTTTTTAAAAAAAAAAAATTTACAATCTCTGAAAAGTACTTTCAAAATTTTTGAACAGAAAATAGAAACCATGGCTGACACAACCTTACGTTCTACCAAAACATTTAATATAAACGTCAGTTTGTTTACACCTTTATATGTGAGCTTGTTACCAAATTTGAAGAAAAAAATCTGTTCGTTTTTTTTTATGATTTTATATCTCATGTAAGAAAAAAATGAAATGCAAGAAAAACACAAATAAACATTTGGAAAATATTTCATTTTTAGACGGCAAAAAAAAATTATTCTCATATATATATATATATATATATATATATATATATATATATATATATATATATATATATATATATATATATATATATATATATATATATATATATATATATATATATATATATCTATACTATATATATATATGCTATATATATATATAGGTTCAACAACCTTCTATTGATTTAAATAGAAGTACAGTTTCAAAGCAGTGATGTCGAAGCAGGTGACTTGAAAACTGTTCCGAGATCTTCTTTTGGAGAGGCGGATCAGACTAGTAGTAAAGCCTTCCTGTACATTGTCTAACGGCGCGACGCTCTTGTCGATGGTTCGTGTCCTGGCACGAGTGAAATTTTTTTCTTCTTATTATTGCAAATTTCTCGGAATGAGCATGTTGTGCGCATGTTGGCGATTCATGACTTTGGTCGGCTGCTCCTGTAACCCATGATACCCCTGAAAAATGCTGTGTAGCCCCAGAGGGTTCCAACCACCTTCTGTGGATTTAAATATGTAACGAGGTTTAAAAACAGTGATATCGAAGCAGGAGATTTGAAATCTTCCGATATTTCTTTTTTGGGGAGGCACATCGGACTAGTGGTAGAGCCTCCATGTACATTGTCTAACGGCGACGCTGTTGTCGATGGTTCGAGTCCTGGCGCGAGTGAAATTTTTTTCGTCTTATTATTGCAAATTTGTCGCAACAAGCACATTGTGCGCATGTCGGCGTTCCTTGACTTTAGTTGGTTGCTTCTGTAACACATGAACACCCTGAAGAATGCTGTGTAGCTCCAGCAGGGTTCCAACCATCCTTCTGTGGATTTAAATAAGTATCGTGTTTCAAAGCAGTGATATCGAAGCAGGAGATTTGAAAACTTTCGAGATGCTTCTTTTTTTCTGGGAGGTGGATCGGACTAGTAGTGAGCCACCTCTACATTATCTAACGGCGACACATTTGTCGATGGTTCGAGTCCCTGTCACCCAGTGAAATTTTTTTCCTTCTTATTATTGCAAATTTATGCAACAAGCATCTTGTGCGCATGTCGGCGTTCCTTGACTTTGGTCAGTTGCTCCTGTAACCCAGGAGCACCCCGAATGCCGTGTAGCCCCAGCAGAGATTTCAATCACCCTTCTGTGAATTTAAGTAAGTGTCGAGTTTCAAAGCAGTGATATTGAAGCAGGAGATTTGAAAACTTCCGAGATGCGTTCTTTTTCTAGGGAGGCGGATCGGACTAGTGGTAGGAGCCTCCTGTATATTGTCTAACGGCGACGCTGTTGTCGATAGTTCGAGTCAGGCGCGAGCGAATTTATTTTTCGTCTTATTGCAAATTTGTCGTAAGAAGCATGTTGTGCGCCTGTTGGGGTTCCTTGACCTTGGTCGGATGGGTCCCTGTAGCCCATGAGCACCCCTGAAGAATGCCGCGTAGCCCCAGAGGGGTTCCAACCATCCTTCTGTGGATTTTAAGCCATCGAGTTTCAAAACGGTGAAATCAAACAGGAAACAAAAACTGTAACAAGAAATACCTTTTTCTGGGGTGTCGGATCGACTAATTGGTTTAACCTCTTGTACATTGTCTAACAGCGACGCTGTTGTCGATGGTTCGAGTCCTGGCGCGAGTGAAATTTTTCTTCGTCTTATTAATGCAAATTTGTCGCAACAAGCATGTTGTGCCCATATTGGCGTGGCCTGACTTTGGTTGGTTGCTCCTGTAACACGGGAGCAAACTAGCATAATGCCGTTTAGCCCCAGCAGGGGTTCCAACCACCCTTCTATGGATTTGAATAAATATCGAGTTTCAAAGCAGTGATATCGAAGCAAGATATTTGAAAACTTCCGAGATGCTTCTTTTTCTGGGGAGTCGGATCGCAATAGTGGTAGAGACTCCTGTACATTTTGTCTAACGGCGACGCTGTTGTCGATGGTTTGAGTCCTGGCGCGAGTGAAATTTTTCTTCGTCTTATTATTGCAAATTTGTCGCAACAAGCATGTTGTGCCCATGTCGGCGTTCCTTGACTTTGGTCGGTTGCTCCTGTAACCTAGGAGCACCCCAGAAGAATGCCGTGTATCCCCAGCAGGGGTTCCAACCAGGGTTGGGGATTTTTTGGATTTTTTGAGAAAAAAATCAAATTTTGATTTTTTGGATTTTTTTAATTTTTTTGGATTTTTTGGGAATCGTGACGTCACGCGAAACAAAATTTGTAAACAAACTTTTTTTTTAAGTTCGATTAAGTATTATTTTTAACCCTAGGCCCTATATCTTAGTTCAAAATCTTAAAATAGGGCTTATAGTCTATGACACAATGAAACCGCAACATTAAAGAGTGTTATTTGAAATAATGATAATATATTACATCAGAAATAAATGAAACATGTTTGAAACATGATCTTTTGTCGACATTTTTATAGGGTAGAAATTTAAAACAGAGTATGATATTATTATTCTAATTTTTTATTTCTATTGAAATTAAATCACTTAAATATCCCAAAAAATTAAAAAATATATATAATAAAGCAAAAAATCAAAATAAGCAAAAAATCATGATTTTTTGGAGCAAAAAATCAAGTGAAAAAAACAGCTGAAAAAATCAATTGATTTTTTCCGTGCCATCCCTGGTTCCAACCCCCCTTCTATGGATTTAAATAAGTATCGAATTTCAAAGCAGTGATATCGAAGCAGGAAACTTGAAAACTGTAAAGAGATACCTTATTTTTTTGTGGTGTCGGATCGGACTAGTGGTGGAACTTCCTGTACATTGTCTAACGGTGACGCTGTTGTTGACGGTTCGAGTCCTGGCGCAGAGTGAGAGCTTTTCAGCTAAATGCTTATTGCAAATTTATCACAACAAGAATGATGTTCCCATGTCGACGTGGCCTGACTTTGGTTAGTTGCTCCTGTAACACGAACAACAGAGCTAACAGCAGAATGCTGTGTAGCTATTGGGGGTTAAAGCACCCCTCTATGGATTAAATAAGTACCGTTTCAAAACAGTGATATCGAAGCAGGTATCAGTAGGAGACTTGACTGTTCCGAGATACCTTCTTTTTCTGGAGTGGCAGATCGGACTAGTGGTGGAGCCTCCTGTACATTGTCTAAAGGCGACGCTGTTGTCGATGGTTCGAGTCCTGGAGCGAGTGAAATTTTTCTTCGTCTTATTATTGCAAATTTATCGCAACAAGCATCTTGTGCCCATGTCGGTGTGGCTTGACTTTGGTTGGTTGCTCCTGTAACCCAGGAGCAACCCATCAAAATACCGTGTAGCCCCAGCAGAAGTTCTATATCTATACTTTATATCTGTACCTCTTATTCCAGACCATAGTCTGACTACTATATACATTAGCACAGGTAATATACTATCATGTAAGACCCTAGCACCTCAAGACTTATTCCTTTACTCCACTAAGGTTTAAATTACCAGCCATCTTCCTTCATTCACAACTTTCGCTGCTACATTCTGCATCATCCGTTCCCTTTTCATCCACCATATATCCACTTAAATATTTGAACTCAGACATTTGTTCAACTGCTCACCATCTAACATAACTTTACACAGAGAACTATCCTCACTCAAAACCATAACCTTACTCTATTCTACGTTTACTTTCAAATCCCTCCTTTTACACACCTGCCAAATCTCTCTCTACTAATCCCCTCAAAGCTATTTCAGATTCGCCACACTAAACTAAATCATCCGCATATAATAGGTAGGCACCCTCACTCTCTTTTCATTCTCCATTACTCTAACACCATCCCTTTCTACCTCCCCCCACCTCTGATTCTTTCATAACCAATCCATAATATATATATATATATATATATATATATATATATATATATATATATATATATATATATATATATATATATATATATATATATATATATATATATATATATATATATATATATATATATATATACTCTATATATATATATATATACTATATATATAATATCTATATCATATATATATATATATATATATATTCTTTTTCAATTGAATCAATTCAAGCCTTTGATATATTTCTTTTACAACCCACAAGAAAAATAATAATTATTTTCTCAACTCCGGCTCAACTCCGACTATAGGTTTCTGCTGTTTGAGAATTGTGCAATTTTTCTGTTAATAAATTTTTCACGTACAAATATTTTTGAAAAAATTTATGCCAAGAATCCGTTCCGTTTTATACTCCGGCTGCGGCTCAGATCAGCTGGATCCGACTCTGAGTTTCTACTATTTGAAAATTGTTACACGTCTTCTGGCAATAAACTTTGACTCCAGCTCCGGCTCCTACTCCAGCTCCGACTTCACTTTCGTCTCGTCTGACTAAGGTTTCTGAACTATTTGAAAATTGTTCAGTACATCTTCTGGCAATAAAGTTTTCTTAAAAATATTTTTTTAAAAAATTCATACCCAGGATCCGGCTCCGGCTCGGGATCCGGACGGATCCGACTAAGGTTTCTGAACTATTTGAAAAATGTTCAGCACATCTTCTGTCGAATAAAATTTTCACCTAAAAAAATATTTTCAGAAAATCATACTCTGGCTCCAGCTCCGGCTCCGACTTTAGTCCGGCTCCGGCTCCGGCTGGACTCCAAATCGGATCCGATTAAGGATTCTGCACTATTTGAAGATTGTTCGGCAGTCTTCTGGCAATAAATTTTCATCTAAGAAAATTATTTCTTGAAAAAATTTGTACCCAGGATCTGGCTCCGATCGGATCCGGATCCGGATTCGGACCTGACTAAGGTTTCTGCACTATTTGAAAGTTGTTATTTAGAACGACTTCTGGCAATAAATTTTTTTCATCTAAAAAATATTCTTCTGAAAAAATTTATACTATTGCACCAGCTGACTCTGTCTCCGACTTCGACTCCAGCTCCGACTCCGGATCCCGGATCCGACTAAGATTCTGCACTATTTGAAACCTGTTCAGCGTCTTCTTGACAAATTTTTTCATCTAAAAAGAATTTTCTTAAAAGAATTATACCCCAGAATCCAGAAACCGAATCGGGCTCCGGCCTGGCTCCTGACAAACCGGCTCCGGCTCCCGGCTCGGATCCAATTAAGGTTTCTGCACTATTCGAAATTGTTCAGCACTTCTTCTGGCAATAAATTTTCACCCTAAAAAATATTTTCGAAAAAAATCAAACTACAGCACCAGCTCTGACTTCAGCTCCGCTAAACTCCGGCTCCGACTCGGATCGGATCGATTAAGTTCTGCATATTTGAAATTATTCAGTACATCTTCTGGCATTAAATTTTCACCTAATATTTTTTGAAAAATATTCATACCCAGGCTCCGGCTCCGGCTCCGGCTCCGGCTCCGGCTCCGGCTCCGTCTTCACCTTCGGCTCCGGATCCGACTAAGGTTTCTGTACTATTTGAAAAATTTTCAGCACGTCTTCTGGCATTAGGTGCGACCACCTAAAATATATTTTTAGAAAAAGAATCTTTGGGATCGGCTCGGATCCGGCAACATCGGCTGACAACTCCAAGCTTCGGCTTCAGCTCCGGATCCGAATAAGGTTTTTGCACTATTTGAAAATTGTTCAGCAGATCTTCTAAAAAAATATTCTTCGAAAAAAATCATACTCCGGCTCCGGCTCCGGCTCCGGCTCCGACTCCAGCTCCTGATCGGATCGGATCCGACTAAAAAGGATTCTGGCACTATTTGAAAATTGTTCAGCACATCTTCTGCCAATAAATTTTTCATCTAAAAAAATTATTTTATGAAAAAAAATATACCCAGGCTCCGGCTCCAGCTCCGGCTCCAGCTCCGGCTCCGGCTCCGGCTGCGGCTCCATTTATTTGACTCAGTAAAATCCGAAGAATGAGCTAGAGGTTGAGAATATGAAAAAAAAATAGATTTTCTATAATTATAAATAAAACATTTTTTGATCCTAACCCGGAATTGCAAATTTTGACTGGAATTGAAATTTTTTAGTTCGACACCTCTCTAAATAAATTTCTGTATCTAAAAAACTATTTAGAATTTTTAAAAAATAATTACACCATGATGTTCAGGAGGAATTTTTCTACTAATTTAGATAATAAAAAAAAAGTGAAAATTTTGATTTTGCTTTCAAAAAGTAGGGGGTCTAGTTATGAAGTCTCCCCTTAAAATTTGAAATGAATCTTTTTATCATTGTTCCTTTGAAGCCCCAAAAGTTTGTTGTTATGAGCCCAAGCTTGAAGAAAGCCTGGAGCTCGAGAATTATTCTTCAGGGGCTATAGAATGAACAAGTGTCGCTCTGTTAACGAAGAAAAAGTTATATTAGGGTCAGATTTAAAATTATAAATTTTGTCATTATTAATCATTTGACATTATTACTGCCAATAAAATAAATACTTTTTGAATTTTGAAAAAAATTGATAAAATTATTAGAGATTTCTTTTGTTTCCCCCATAACTGATATTTTTAAGTCTATTACAACTGATTAATTTAACCAAGTTTGGTTTGGTTAGGTTAGGTTAGGTTAGGTTAAGTTATGTACCTCGGTAGTCACAGTACAGTTTCTACAAATATGCCATATATATATATATATATATATATATATATATATATATATATATATATATATATATATATATATATATATATATATATATATATATATATATATATATATATATATTAATTGCATAGGAAAAGTTAGCATAGAGGTTCGAGAGGACCTCTGTATCCAAAAGGTATAGTTCGAGCAGTGTTTATAATAAGAGCCCTCTTTGTTGAAGTCATTCTTATATTTTCCAATAGGGAAATTGATGTCACTCATGAAATAACTGTACGACAACAGCTTTCCTTTTTATGGCAACAATTTATCGTTCTCTTTTTTTTAATGGGAAATTGAAATATATATATATATATATATATATATATATATATATATATATATATATATATATATATATATATATATATATATATATATATATATATATATATAT
>JABUQX010132186.1:0-2500 GCA_015478945.1 Trachelipus rathkii
AAAAAGGGTAAACGAGAAAATAAATAGTATGTTGAGATGGTTTGGTCATAATGGAAAGGATGAATGATGATCAGTTTGGTTAAGCAGTGTATAGTGGTGAGGTGTGTGGGAACCGACCGGCTGGGAGACCGAAGAAAAAGTGGATTGAGTCAGTAAACGAGTGTCTGAAGGATAGAAATGTGAGTTTGACAGAAGCGAGAATAAAGGTGCATAATAGGAGAGAATGGCGGGGTTTTGTGAGGAAGTATGGTTGTGGCCCACCTGGGCTAAGGGATGAACCATTACATTGACGATTTACCATAGTGAGGGTCCGTCGCGGTCCCGTGATTGAAGCTCTTGGGTGGATTTTCTGATTGCGGAAGATGGACAATCTTAGGGGCGTGCTAGGTGTGAGAAGAATTGATAAAATGAGGAATGAACATATTAGAGAGTTGTGTGGTGTGAAGAAAGGGGTAAACGAGAGAATAAATGAAGTATGTTGAGATGGTTTGGTCATGTGGAAAGGATGAATGATAATCGGTTGGCTAAGCGGATATATAGTGGTGATTGTGTTGGGAACCGACCGGTTGGAAGACCGAAGAAAAAGTGGATTGAGTCAGTAAAGGAATGTTTGCAGGAGAGAAATGTGAGTTTGGCAGAGGCGAGAAGAAAGGTGCTTGATGGGAGAATGGCGGGGTGTTGTAAGGGGGTATGGTTGTGGCCCACCTGGGCCAGGGGAAGAACCCTACACTTGACTTACCATAGTGTGGATCCGTCGCGGTCCCATGAAGCTCTAGGGTGGATTATCTGATTGCGACGAGTTCTTACTAATTAATGGTACAGAGGGTATTTCTTTTCGACATTTGTCATGTTCTCCTACTGCTTTTCTTTTCCGATGCTTGTAGCGCACCTTACTCCCAATCTTGGGGGGAAAAAAAGGTAGATAAAGAAAGAAAGAAAGAAGAATATATATATATATATATATATATATATATATATATACTGCTATATATATATATATATATATATATATATATATATACTATATATATATATATATACTGCTCGTCAAAATTAATATCTTTCTTTCTTCTTTCTTCATCTTCCTCTTGCCCCAGATTGGGGGTGGAAGACCAACGCCTGCTATCGGAAAAAAAAAGCAATGAAGCTGACAAGCATCGAAAGCCCAGCCTTACCGCCTCTGTACCATTAATTGGTGAAGACTCGTCTGAACAGAAAATCCACCCTAGGCATATCATGGTTTTGCGACGAATTCACCATGTTGGAAATCGTCAATGTGAGGGTTCGTCTGGCTTGGGTGAATACAACCGCTATACAAACTACTCGCCATTCTCCTATCATGCGCATTTCTTCTCTTCAGTGCCGACTCAGTCGGTTTGCTCTTCTTCGATTATACAGCTGAATCGGTTTCCCCAACACTATCACTGCCCGTCGCTTAAGCAACAAACTCAATGTCGCCCACATGTTCAAACCACCAGCAGCTATACTTTCATTGTGCTCATTGCCTGGCTCACACCACATCTCGGGTTCATTCCTCGGCTGACAATTCTTCTCACACAACATGCCCTAAGATTGTCATCTATTACGATATTGAACTTTAGATCTATACTTCTTATTCCAGACCATAGATCTCACTACCATACAATAACACAGGTAACAACATACCCTCATGCAAGACTCTAGCGCACTCAAGACTTGGTCCCTTTACTTCAGCAACGATTTAATTGCACCAGCTTCACCTTCTGCCATTCACAACTTTCCTACACTCTGCATCATCCGTTTCCTTCTCATCCAACAATATAACCTAAATATTTAAGCTCAGACACTTGCTCTGCTGCTCACCATCTAACATAACTTCACACTGAGGACAGTCACTCACAACCATAACATTACTCTTATCTACGTTTTACTTTCAAACCCCTCCTACACACCCTGCAAATCTCTCTACCAATCCTCTCAAACTCTCTTCAGATTCGCCACACAGAACCAAGTCATCCACATATAATAGGTAGAGACCCTTCACTCATCTCCATTCTCCACCATTCTAACTCATTTCCTGCCATCCCCACCTCCGAATTCTTTCATAACCCCATCCATATACAGAATTAAACAACCAAGGAGACATAACACAACCCTGTCTTACTCCGCTATTAATCCTAAACCAATCACCATTGAAACCATTTATTCTTACACACGCTTCACTATCGTCATACATACTTTTGATTCCATTCATTCCAACACCATATATCGCTAACACCTGCCATAACGCTTCCCTATTAACTCTATCTGCGCCTGTTGCAAATCCATAAAACCTAATACAATTTCTTCTTCTCCCTCATTTCTCAATCATTTGTTTCAATGTGGGTGATACATCCTCTACCACTCCTAAGCACCACCTTGTTCTTCACCAATCAGTCCTTCAGTCACTCGACGCCTCTTTCGACCAAAAAATACCAGCATATACCTTCCCTACAACACTCAATAAACTTATTCCCCTATA
>JABUQX010132186.1:7500-22434 GCA_015478945.1 Trachelipus rathkii
CTACCACCGCCCCTTAGTCGACTTCTACGACACCGCGGACATACGATCATGAATTTTTCTCCCCACACATAGGGATATGAGTATTAGGGATGTCTGTAAGGTGTTACTAGAAATTAGGTGTGTACTTTAATCATGTGTATATGATATGTGGATAAATAGTGGTTAGTAATATGTTGCCTGGAGGATGAGTGTGTAAAAGAATATATATATATATATATATATATATATATATATATATATATATATATATATATATATATATATATATATATATATATATATATATATATATATATATATATATATATATATATATATATATTTATATAGTTATATAGTTTTATAAGCAATTTGTTTGATAATTTCCGTATCTATCTGACCTACTGTATGTTAATATAGACGTTTTCGTTTTTGCATTTGTGCTTACGAAACGTAAAAAATCTAGAGTTTGCGTTCGTTTTGGTATGCTTAGGCACAAATCGTAAATGTACAAACATGAATTTCATCATTTACCTCATGGTTCTTCACTATAGTTGCTGGATTTAGCACGTTCTTACGAAAATGTGTAGGCCCGTTTGAATTGATGAATATTCCATTCAATAAAATCGGCTTTAAATCTAATTTCTCCCAAATCGATAAACTCCATTACAATAGTTGATCCATTTTTTTGTAATATAAATCATTTTTTTTTATCCGAAATCGACGGACTCCATCACAACAGCTGATTCCAATTGTTTGCAAAACAAAAGTAAACCTCGTTGGAAATCGTGTTCGCTTTTGCACGAAATTCAGGCAATTAGTTCAGGCTAAATTCTCTGGTTGAAAGATGGGGAGATTGGTTTGAAAGAAAATGCCCATGTGTTTGAAGACTCGCATCTTTAGTTATACAGGAAAGTTTGATAGTCGACGTTTCAGTCGGCACATTTATACTTGTAAACGATGTGTGACCTCAAGTTCATGGGGATGCTTTCTTTAATCTTAAAAAAAACTGCCAATTGAGTTGTTAATAAAAAATATAAGAAACTTTCATTGTGGAAAGTTTTTGTTTAATATGTTTCTAATCTGAAAGTGAAGATCATTGGAATGTAGGGAAGCTGAGCGTAAACAGGAAGTTTAGGAACATCCTATGCAGCAGTTTTAGGGCGATAAGTGTTATCGAGAAACGAGTAAACAAATTTTTCAAAAAGGTTAGAGGGATAAAGACTAAAGCTAGAAAATTTACGGAGAAAGGTGATTTCTTCATGGAAAAACTTCCAATCAGAACAAATAACAAAGATTTGTTTCTGCGAGGCCTTAGATCCGCAATTTTATGAATAAAGGAGATAGAAATAAAGAAATTAGTTCCAAGTAAAGTATTAGTGGGCTTGCGATAAATAAAAGTAGCAAGCCCACTAATGTTTTACTTGGACTAATTTCTTTAGTTCGGACTAATTTCTTTAGTTATATCTCCTTTAATCATAATTGTAATATTACGAAGCGTTTACGATAGAATGAATTTTAGTATTTTCTTTGGTTTTAATTTAGACCGTTTTCGTCATTTGTGCTTACGCTCGATAAGAAATGCTCACCCAGTTTTAGCACGAATTTCCTGTTTAAACGACAGCGATTCCGTGCTAGGCTTACTTTTGTTTTTAAACAATCGGAATCAGCTGTTGTGATGGAGCACGTGAATTTGGAATAAACAGAAATAAAAAAATAACAAATGGTTTATATTACAAATAAATAATTGATCAACAATTTGTGATGGTTTATCCATTTGGAAGAAATTAGATTAAAAGCTGACTTTATTGTATGAAACATTCATCAATTCAGACTGGGCCTACCACGCCGCCATCTTGCTTGTTTACATTTTTCGTAAGAACGTGCTTAAATCTGGCAAGCACGGGAAATAGCAACCTTACAGAAAAATTAAGGAAATTCTTTACGTTTGGTGAGCATTTCTTACGATTTTCAGTAAGTTTGACAAAAAAAACAAACGCAAACTCGAGCATTTCTTGTGTCTCATGCTTCTGGAAATCTAAAAACGAAAACCGACTTTACCTATATATATATATATATATATATATATATATATATATATATATATATATATATATATATATATATATATATATATATATATATATATATATATCATATATATATATATATATACTCATATATATATATATATATATATATATATAAAGAGTAAATGAACAGTTTGGAAGGAGGATGAATGGGGACACACAAGAATAGGGAGCTCTTCTGGAAGGAAGCGCGAAAGGTTAAGAAATAGGAATGAGAGTCTGCTTAGAATAATGCAATAGGATGGTGCTTTTGACATTGATGAAATGAATGTAGAGTGTGGAAAGAATTTACTCGAAAATCTGCATAATATTAACAACAATGAAGGAGTGATAAAAACCAAATATTGTGTGGGTTTGATAGTTCAGAAGTAATAGGTATTTTGGGGATGAGTTTATTAGTAAGGAGGAGGGGTGGAGTGAGAAAGTTGAAAAATGGTAAATCTGCGGGTATAGATGAAATTACTGGTGAAATGATCAGAACGGAGGCTTGAGATGGTGATTGATTGGTTGGAAGTTATTATGTCGCGTTTATGGAGGTATAGTTCCAAGGGATTGGAGGAGAGTGGTAATAGTACCCTTATATAAGGGTAAGGGGAGAAAGGGGAACTGTAGAGAATTATGGGGAATATAAGTTTTTGAGTGTTGTAGGGAAGGTACATGCTGGTATTTTGGTCGAGAGAGTGCGTCGAGTGACTGATTGGGAAGAACAAGGTGCGTTTAGGGTGGTAGAGGATGTGTGGGTCAAATCTTTACATTGAAACAAATGGTTGAAAATGAAGAGAAGAATAAATTGTATTTAGGTTTATGATTTGCAACAGGCGTATGATAGGTTTAATAGGGAAGCTTTAGCAAAGCGGAGTGTTAGTGATATATATGGTGTTGGTGGTAGGCTTCTGAATGGAATCAAAGTATGTGACGTTAGTGGTATAAGAATAAAATGGGTTCAATGGTGATTGGTTTTAGGATTAATAGTGAGACAGGGTTATGTTATGTCTCCTTGGTTTTAATTTGTTTATGGATGGGGTTATGAAAGAATTCAGTGGGGATGGCAGGAAATGGTGTTAGAATGATGGAGAATGGAGATGAAGTGGAGGGTGCCCTACCTATTATATGCGGATGATTTGTTCTGTGGCGAATCTGAAGAAGGGTTTGAGAGGATTGGTGAAGATTTGGCAGGGTGTGTAAAGGGGCTTGGTTAAGTGGATAAGAGTATGGTTATGGTTGTGAGTGAGCAGTCCTCAGTGTGAAGTTATGATGTTAGATGGTGAGCAACTGGAACAAGTGTCTGAGGTTAAAATATTTTGGGTATATGTTGGATGAGAGCAGATGATGCAGAGTGTAGTAGGAAAGTTGTGAATGTGGGAAGGTGGCTAGTGCAATTAAATCGTTAGTGAATATTAAAGGGACTAAGTCTTGAGTGTGCTAAGGTCTTACATGAGGTATGTTGTTACCTGTGTTATTTGTATAGTAGTGAGACTATTTTCTGGAATAAGAAGTTTAGATCTAAAGTTCAATGTGTTCAGAAGGACAATCTTAGGGGTATTGCTAGGTGTGAGAAGAATTGATAAATGGGGAATGAACGTATTAGAGAGTTGTTTGGTGTGAAGAAGGGGTAAATGAGAGAATAAATGAAAGTATGTTGAGATGGTTGGTCATATGGAAAGGATGAATGAATAGTCGGTTGGTTAAGCGGATGTATAGTGGCGAGTGTGTTGGGAACCGATCAGCTGGGAGACCGAAGAAAAAGTGGATTGAGTCAATAAACGAATGTTTGAAGGAGTGAAGAGAGTTTGGCAGAGGCGAGAAGAAGGTGTATAACACAGGAGTGAATGGCGGGTGATTGTGAGGGGGTATGGTTGTGGGCCCACCTGGGCAAGGATATTTCCCACCCATTGACGATCTACCATAATTGAGGGTCCATCGTTGTCCATGAAGCTTTAGGGTGGATTTTCTGACTGCGACGTGTTCTCACTAATTAATGGTAGAGAGGGGGCGGTAAGGCTGGGCTCTTTTTGACTTCTGTCATATTTCTTCTACTGCTTTCTTTTCCGTGCTCGTCACACACCTTACTCCCATTCTTGGGGAAAATTAAAAGGTAGATAAAGAAGAAGATGAATATATATATATATATATATATATATATATATATATATATATATATATATAAATATATAACTCATATTTCCATATCTAGATAAATACTTATATATATATATATATATATATATATATATATATATATATATATATATATATAATTTTTGAAACTATTTTATTTTTAATAAACGTGATGAATTCCTAATCCACTAGCGTCATTTAAACGATAGTTGCTCGCGAGCTACGGCCTGGGTACCGCCGCAGTGTAGAGAATATTATGGTTTCGTTAACCAGTGCTTCGATATATATATATATATATATATATATATATATATATATATATATATATATATATATATATATATATATATATATATATATATAATATATATATATATATATATATATATATATATATATATATATTTTAGGCCCAATTTATAGGGATAAAGTATCTTTATCGGCATTGAAAAAAAGGTGAGAATTACTTGTATCCGGTATCGGACTAAAATTTTGGTATCAGTTACTAACAAAAATACAATTATATATATATATATATATATATTCATACACAGGGATATATATATATATATGAAAATTTATATATATATATATATATATATATATATATATATATACTATATATTAGTAATCCCATAACATTTTAATTTGCCAGGTGTTTTATATTAAAAAGAAAAAAATAGGTTTTTTAATAAAACCCGGGAGGGTTAGGCAATTTGAAAAAAAAAACTTTTTTTTTAGTTACCATGAAATTAGGTGATTGGTTTCATAGTCTAAGCATGATAGGACTGATATCTGGGTAGCAGGCAACAGCAGTATTTAAAACCTCAGACTTGCAGTCAGTGATAGACCTCAGGTTAAACTGTGAATCATAAATCTATAACTGATTTCATTTTCACTAAAACTAAACTTAGTCTAAAAATTAATCAGTAATTGTGGTATTTAGACCAATTGATTGAAATCTGTAAATTTATTTTTAACTATGGTTCATATTTTTCTCTTGAATTCTAATGGAGATACTATCACTAAATCATAACAGTATCAATTTCAGATTCGAAGAATACTGCTATCAAAGTTAACCAGATAAATGGTGGAATATTATGGATTTTATTTTGAAAAAATGTCTGATAAAAAAGTTACCAGATGGGTTTTGCCAGTTATAGATCAATTGAAAGAATTTTCTTTACTCTTGGTCTTGTTTGGTCAAAAGTTTGAAATCGACTTGTGTCTGAAAAAGTTCAAAAACTTATAAGGATAATATATATATATATAAGGTATCCAAAACGGCTAAATAGTTACAAGTAATGTGAAATAAAATGGGGAAAATGTGATGCATTTACTTGATTGACTTCAATTCAATGTTACAAATTAGTTTTATAGTTTACTATATAAAATAATGGAAATTCAAAATATTTGTTAGCAACCAAATTTATAACCAGAAGAAAGAATTTTTAAAATAATTTACTGAAAAGTTTTTTTATTTAGTATTTTTAATAAGGGAATACAGTTATTATCTTCTAGTCAATACCATTTAAAGATAAATTTATTGGCCGTAAAATTTAAAAATTATTTTTTTTATTCATTTATTTCAAATATTTAAAAGGTATATCTGTGTAAATCTTGAATATAATGCAACTAGGCTCACTACTAATGAAACATAATATAGTTATTATTGCATATTAAGACTTTAAAAATATTTCAAATTGTCGAATATAACAACTAAAACAAAAAAAAATATATATATTTTTTTTTTTTTTTTTTTTAATGCCAACCCTAGTTCAGGGAGAGTGAAATTTTAAATATGGATGGAAGTGTAAAAACAAGTCATTTAAGCAGAATTTCTGAAGGTGATTATTGGGATATGTCTTATGCTTATGATTCAAAAATAAATTGCTTAAGACATGTTGGAGGCGAATGAGCATCATGTCTCTTTAATTGACAATTGTGGAGATGCCAACTTTAAATGTGCTCCTGAAGTTCAGTTTACCAGCAAGGAATACTACCGAAGGTATATTGTTGCCTTTATCGCCAGAACCCAGACTTTTGGAAGACAGAACTCTGAATTGCACCTTGACATTGCTCCAGTCTCATATTACAACTTTTTCACAACATTTTACTTGTTTATTCACTAAAATTTTTTATGTTGATCGATGGGGTTGAAATTAAAAAGATTCTGCTGGTGAAGTTTAATTCATATATCCTTTTAAGTTAAACTAGTTTTGAATGATAATTTGCGTCTTTTAATATATTGATCATCATCATTACTAATAGGTAAAATAGATTAAACCCCTGTGGTATCTTTAGCAAAATGGTATACATAGATTTTTGCATTTTTTTATTATTGTAAATATCAGAATAAAATTACTCATTGGGAATCGATCCCTGGATTTTGCAGATATCTTAATCCACTATATCATTGTCATTTAATAACAATTAATCATTTCCAATAATAATAAAAAAATAAAAAATTGCTTTCCAGCCAAAAGGACCAAAGCCAAAATTAAAGAAACATAAAGAGGCAAAAGGTATTTCGAAAGAAATTGTTGAAAATAAATATTATTTCAGTTTCGAAACAAATGTATGACCAATTATAATCGCAAATTATTTTTTATTTTTAATTAATAAAAAACATGCATTTGTAGAATTATTTTTTTTTAGCTCAAGTTTCAAATAATGAAATATATATAATGAATAATCAGATATATATAATATAATAAAATAAATTATATAATAAATAACTAATGATAATAATAATAATAATAATATAATAATAATAATAATAGATAATGAATTTTTTTAATAAATATAATATATAATAATAATAATAATTAATAGATAATAATAAGAGTAATAAGTAATAATAGATAATAATAATAATAATCAATAATAAATAATAAGTAGTTTCTAAATAAAAAATTTTCGGAACTGCGACTCCATACTCGACTGCCCCTTTGATCAAGGGAATTTATCGACTGCCGAACTCCCGACTGTCCGAGGCTACCCATCTTGGCGTGAAGCAGAATTCTTGCGACGCCGACTCCGATCCGACTCACTTGCCCGACCGAATGTTCGACTCCGCGGACTTGCCGGACCGCACAGACTCTGGACACAAATTGCAACGACGCCACGACTCCTTGCCACGACTCCGACTACGACTCCCGCCTTCCCTGATGATAATATATAATATATATATATACCTATATATTAGTATATATATATATATATATATATATATAATATATATATATAGCAGCATAATAGTTAGATAATCACACAATCGATGTATATATATCATATATGTATATATATTAGCCTTATATATAAGATATATAGGTAAATATAGTAATATATATATTATGTAATAGGTAATATACAATATAATATAATGATAATATGATAATATATATAGTACTATATATTATATAATAATATTATGTAATATATATAATAGTATTAGTATTATATAGGTATATATATATGATATACGGATGATGCGGAGTGTAGTAGCAGCTATATACGTGGGCGTTGGCATACATTCCATTTCTATCCTTGAAACTACTCGACTTCGCGGAGGAGAACACTACCGTTTATTCGTAGGTTGTCGTGAGAGTAAGGAAGATTATCGTAGTTCTGCATGGGTGTTAAACTTTTGTCCTGGAATAAAAAGAATCCTGAATTAGAAGGAGATGCAGGCTCTTTGAGACTATTAAAACTTTTCTTAGTAATAACTTTTATGAACTCGTTCAGAATCTTCTACCAAACAATAACCAGCCGGCAAGACCAGTCTGAAACAATCAAGCTCAATTGCTTCTTCCTCCTCTAGCCTGCCCTCCCCCTCATGTATCTCTGTGCGGATATATACTCGTTGTCTTAAACTTCTGCTATAGCTTAACTGGTTGCCTTCAAAACTTTTCCAACTAATTCCACTCTAGACGGTTCCAGAGCTATTCCTCTCTGCCTGCCTCGTTGTTCCAAACTCAATTAAAATGTTATTGTCTGTATTCTCCTTGAGCTTTAACACCAAGAAGGCGGCGAGAGTGGTGAAGTATATATCACGCTACCAATGATCTCAAAACCCTGTTCTTTTAAGCTTGCGATCTGGCCTTTGTGTAATGGCTGTTTCGCGATCATCTCGCACTGCCGCGTATCAAAGCATCAACTTCTTCCTGCTGCAAAAAAAAGAAAGTGTGCACTTCATGTCAGCATGTCTCGAATGAAGTGGGGAACTTTCACCAAGTTCACCCTACAAGCACGACGACTCATACTAAGCCACGCTAGTCGCATTATAGAGCATTGCTCTGTTCTTGCGCCTAGAAGTTTCCAGACGTCTAGTTCAGTATCAAGAAAGATCCTTCAGACATAGCGTCGCTTTAAAACGTCTGTCTATACTCTTAAAATATCAGATGCAAGTAAGGGCTTATTGTAAGGACAGTTTCGAACTGGTGGTCTTCTCTTACTCATCCGAATTTCTCGTTCGTTTGTCCTCTCATGCTCTTCGCATTTCCTTAACTCTCTTAGCAATGGGCGCTGAGACATAATTCGAAGGCTTTCGATAAGAGTTCCTGGCAAAAGCTTATAATATCTAAACTTTACCCGAATTTTGGTATTTATACTTTTCTTTGTAACCTCTTCTTTTTTGACCTTTCGTTCCACGTTCGTTTATATTGGACTGCTATAGTAGACAGCACCATTTTATATCTTTAAATCAATTCCATAGTGGCTGGTGTTTCCTAGAATTATGTTCTATCCAACGTCTTTTGTTTTTTTATTTTGCAGAATTGAATGATCTATCTGTGTATATGTGGTTTCTCGTCCACTTTGGACTAATAATAATTAATTCATTTCAATGCAGAAAAGGCTATGTACCTTTCCTAAATTTAAAGACTACTCATTCAACGAGCAAATAATGTGGTCAGGAGATTAGCTTTGAAGCAGGACAAGAACTTCTAATCTTTCTGAATACTAAATAGTTGTGGTAAAAGAACAACGAATGTGGTTTTTCAATGCCTCAATAGACTCACTTTTCATCCTATCTAGTTACCACAATCTTCCGACATACGATCCTAAAATATCGTTCTTTTGAAAAAACAACCTCGTAACACCTTTTCTTGGTGTCTTAATGATTCTTGATTATGTTTCTTTTTTCTTGATTCTTTAATTAGATAGGATCACATGTCATGCTTCTTTCTCAAACAAACTTTCAAGCGAAAGTTGGGTGGTCCGAAGCGCCTCGGAGGCGTTTTCTTACGCCATCCCAGTTGCCTAGACCTACATAAGTTATTATGTTATATTTGTAGTGAGTCAGCATATCTAATTGTTCTATCATAACATGGATTGCTCTCCTGTAAACGTGTACTCTAGTGGACTTGTCGACCTCCTTAACTCTATTCTATAACTTTTCTCTCTCCATCACTACATTAGGCGCGGAACTGTTGCATCACTCTCCTTATTCTAGTGTTATTATAGTTCTGACATTTTTTTTTTGTCTTTTTGATTTTCAGTCATTGTACCCGTCCCTCTTTATGAGTTCCTACGACTCTGTGACTTCAGACAGTACGTCATCTATTCTCCGCCTCAGTTTCCTATAACCCAAGAACTTAATACTGGCTATGCTCAGTCTTTAGCATGTATCTACTGGTATAGATTGGGAACATTGTTTTCCTCCGCAATTGTGTTTACTAACTAAATGATGTAATTAAATTAGAGATGTAAGTGGCTATGATGCTTTCATTGTTGTAGGCTCGACTTTTAATTATTTTTTTTTATTTCAGAAAGCCAAAAAACAAATATATAAAAAGAGAGAACAAAGGAACGTTAAAACGGAGAAATAAGAACGTGGTTAGTTTTTTAGGTTGGTATTAAAAAAAAACTACCATGTTGGTTTAGAGCCAACCGCCTGGAAGTGACCTCGCATTATTTAAAGTATGGATAGAGATAAGAATCGATCATACACTCTAATAGATTAACAGTCTGGCCAGCATCAAGGTATGAAAATTCACAAAAAAATTTGTATGGGTCTGATTTATTTAGTCAAACTGAGAGATCTTTAATATCAGCAGGTTTTTAAAAGTTACTACTAGATGCAGAGAGCTTGTAGTACGAAAATCTGACGAAAATAGAGCACATTTAAATGTAAGAAAAATAGATTAGGTGAGAAACACCACGAGACTGGTCAGGACGCAGCGTTACTTTTTTTTCCCAAATCCTCGTATATCGAGTGCATTTCACGTCTTGGTCGTGGGTTCATTGCGGCCTCCATCCCAAGTCTGTGCAAGCAAGAAATTACGTAATAAAAAGTTATAACAGTGATCTCATCAAAATTTTTCCTTTTCAAATTAGTAACTTGATAGTATTTTGTGTAATAGATCATTAAATTATTGTTTATCTCTTTTTAGAAAATTTGAACATGAATTTACTTGTTTTTTCATATATGTGTATATTCGTAAAATCTACTTTTTGATATGGCGTTTAACCTAGATGGATTTTTCTGGCCTTTAACTGTAATACTATTCTTAGACTTATGTAATGTAACAAAATCTACAAAACAAATTACAAAAATTTCTGTTGACGAAACAGTAAGTGAATTATATATAAATATAAAGAGATAGAGAGTTGTAAAGCTATAGTATTTAAGTAGATGATATATATATATAATAGATAATGGCGCATATTACGAGGTAGAGGATTATATAGTATATATGATGATATAACTATATATATAACTAGTATTATCAAATCATCTGATGTCAAACTACAAAATCTAAACTTAAACTAAAATATTTATCTTTTAATAGATGACTTAGAATCTAGAAAATTTGAAATCTAGTAAGAATTCAAAAAGTGTATAAAGTATATATATATATAATAGAGGTTATAGTATATATAGTAGTATATTATTAGTGATATGAGCATACTTACTACAGCGGTTGTAAGGTATATAGAGGGAAAAAAAACGTTTTTTTTCAGTAAGATAGGACATGGAGGTGATATATATATGGTATAGTATATATTATTACTATTTATATGATATTATATAGGGTATATATAGTATGACTTAGTGCAGTTAAATTGGGTAGGGTGGAGGGTGAGGGTATGAGGGGGGGAGAGGTGATTATAGATATATACGGTAATGACTCACGATGAGTAGTCTGAACTATTCATATATATGATATTATAGTAGAATACAGTCCCCCCGCCGGACGCTGCGAGATCCGCTAACCTACCTGCGTAAGCCTCCCCCGTATTACAAATATATACCCTACCTTCAGGGCAGGCGGGACGGAGGAGGGCAACCCCACGGAGAGGATGAGGGGAGAAGAGAGAGGAGAGGAGAGAGAGGGGTTGCAACCTCGCCATTCTCCTCTCTGCCCCTCACCTACGTCTCTTCTTCCTATGAACCCCCCACCGCCCACCCTGAGCGCGCTGCCAGCTGCCAGTTTTATCTCACACCCCGCAGTGCGACATAAGGGTGTACATATTATTAGACCGGTGGGATCTGTGGCAGGACCCACGTAAATTAGGTTGGATCGCCCACAGACACAGTGGTGATGTTATTTAAGCGTGTTAGTGAAGATGATTGCAACTAGCAAGCGACCTGCTATTAGGTTAAAATTTCCATTATTAATAAACCTTACTATAATATACCGTAAATAACTGAATCAATCTTTTTATGCGCGATGATATTGCTACAAGTAAATAAAGAACCTGAACAGGTAATAAGAAGGAAGGTTTTAAAAATACCCCATTTTTTTTAACCAAATAACCTGACGATACAAACCACACGTCTAAATGAGTGAGCACCGCTGCAAATGATACGATTACTAGGTCATATATCGCCGAGACCTCCTTTCTGTTAAATAGAACCTGCACCCAACAACCACCGGTCACCAAAAAGCCCATATATTACGACGTCTAAGACTTAAATACCTCCCCAATCCCAATCCTCTTTGGGAGCGTAATCCTCATGATCCCTACCGGCCCTGCTTCTACATCACTGTTATCAAACCACCAGGCGTGACTACCCCCTCTCGTTTCTTGTCCTTTTCTATAGTGATGAACTACAGAGATCAAGAGTGAATACAGGGACAACTTCAGATAGTCCTGTGCTATTCAAATCATTCTAATAAGGCACGTTCGACATTTTTTGATTAGTACAACAGGCGTAGTCCCCGACTCTTAGGAATGCTGTAAGTCAAATCAACGCCTTATCAGACCCTATGTTATTTAGAGATCTAACATAAACTATATTTCTTTATTCTCGCGTTTACGGCTCTTTTCAATCAGACCGATTTTCGTTTCAAGTTCTTACTGCAGCGATAAAGGATACGTACGCTTAATTCTGTATTATTTTAAGGATATCACGAACCTCTCAGCCTTATATTTAATATTAGCCATCTATTACCTTTATATCCACGTATCGCAAACAGAAAAAATTGATATTCTTTATTTTTCTTTTTAATACAGTATAGTTGTTGATACTGGATTTTTATCTATTTGACCTGAAGACACCTGCGAATAAGTACAATAGACAATGTGGACGAGCTATGTATCGACATGAGATCCCCTGCAGAAAATCAGTATTATTTATGGGAATCTTATGATGATATAATATATATTATAATATATTATGACTATTATTAATAATACAATATGTATTAATAAAATTGATAGTGACAGATAGATATCTAAATTATTGAGAGTCTCGTTATATGTACTAGTAAGCGATATGAGTATATAGTAATGCTAGTACTTTATATAGATATTATAATTAATTAGAACGCGCTGAAATATACTAGGTATTAAAAATAATAGCTGAACGGGGTATCACATAATAAATATAGAAGTAATGTAAATTTAACATTAATTAGTCTACTAATTATACGGATCATCAGTCACTACGTCAAGCGTACAGTGTTTACGGTTTTGCAGAGGTCTTATCTCGCGGTGGAAGACCACACTCCCACGTTGAGTGTTGCTTAACGGTCAAGAGTGCTTCGATGGCAACGAGTTATTTTATCAATTATGAGGAGTAGGAAAATGTAGAATGGGGAAACGATATTTCGGAAAATCTCTAAATTCATTTGTTGCGAAGATTAATGATAAAGATCTGCTAATATCTCATGTTTTGCCTCTGATCTGTAAGGAGAGTAGGCGAAAAAGAGTTAAGGTGTGATTGAAGGGCAGTTTATATTCAAAGACGAATTTTTTTTGTTTGCCTTATGTTGAGGCGAGCAGGTGATTTGTGCTACTGAAGGGACATTCCTTAAGTACTCATAGTAAGGCGACGGTAACAAGAGGGCTGGCCTAGCTTGGTAAAAGAATAGTGGCGCGCTGGGATCGGCTGAGGACACGATCAATGTGGAGGTATGCGTAAGATAAAGAGAGATTATATTACTTATAGCGCCAACCTAGAACCAATTTTCAAACTTTTATTCGATTTTTTATTGGCCATTAGCGTTCCTTGAAAATCACGGAAGCGTGTATAAAGACGAAGATTATCGGGGGAGCAGCCGGGTTAAGAAACTGGCTGTGCGTGCCAGAGTGACGTTAGTCGAGAGCAAGACTAACGAGCAGAGTTAGTCTGAGGTTCGGGGCCACATATGTCTTGTCTTATACCTCGAGACTGCTGTGAGGGATGGGATCCATGAGTGCATGAGTCTAAGTAGTCCGGAGGAAGTAGGAGGACCAACGCCGTAAGTAAGGGTCATATAGTGAGAAACGGAGTCTACATTGTAAGGGGTTAGATTGGCGAAAAGCGGAAGAGGGGGTATTCTCTGAACCTAATGACCTAGGAGAGTAATTACCAGACACCTAAGAGGTACGTTACCGTCTTATTCTAACTCATTCATCTCCGGCCTATTAAAATCTATTTATGTTGCATAGATGGCTGGAACTGCGAAACAACATTTTTTTTTGATTCCACCGTGTGTATTCCGGGACACCTCTGACCGTTCCGTGTCGTCCGGTTAAGCTAAACGGCGGATGTGGTCCATCATAGATATGATAGTATTCTAATCAGAATCGTATATCAACTATACTAGTAACGTAGTAGATACCAACTCCCATTACTCCGGCTAACCTGGCATAATATAGTTATAGAAGTAGTTAGTTAAGTATATGAGTACTCTAAATACTTCATATGTATATATGTAGCTATGTGTTGAAATGTTCATGTGCCCTACCTTTCCTGACTACAGCTTGGGTAGGTCGGCAAAAGTAAATTAATACTACTATATATAATATAGATATATAGTGATATTATCAGTATAATATATATAACCTTTATATATGATAGATATATATATATCATATATATAGGATATAATATAGTAATAGAATATATATATATATATTAGTAGTACGGAGGTATAATAATTAATATATATATGTAGTATGATCGTATCAGTAATAGACTATCTATATTAATATAATTCAGGTGAGGAGCGGGTTTTACGGCGGACCGCACCAGCGAGGCGGGACGCCGTCAGAATGAGAAAATATAAAAGCCACTAATATGTAAGATAAAATAATTCAAATTACTATTATTACTAAGATAAAATAATGTTTAATTGTTGATAGGGGCAAGAACGCAATATGCTTACAATTACAAGATCATTTATTCCTTGGCGATAACATTAATTTTCTAATCAAGGATCATTGACATGCGAGCGGATATTCGGATTTGCTCTCCCAAGAGCATACGATTATGCAGATGCTTTCAAAACACTCGGCTTCGTCACTGGCAACT
>JABUQX010132187.1:0-15000 GCA_015478945.1 Trachelipus rathkii
AGTAATTGCGTTCGTCCTTTGGATGGAGTTATTATCTGATCCCAACAACGTTTTAAAATGTGATTTCGAGAGCCTTGCATATTCATCTCCTAATACATACCGAAAATTGTTAGGAACAAAGGTAAAAAAGAATAAACCTTTTGATGTAGGAAAAAATTGAAGGAAAGCCTTCAATAATTTTAAAAAAAATGGAAGTCCCTCTGGGAAGGGGGCGTCCGTGATAGGTACTATCATAAGTCCTTGACTAAATGTTGCTGGTGGAGTGGAAACATGGTTAACGTCACTGAGACACATAACCCCCAGTTTACAATGTAAACCCACCTTCCCTTGTTAAGGTTTTAGAAGGTTGTTTTCTGAGATTCGAGTGTGCAAGACTTGAGAGTCATATTTTGTCACTGCGTATGGGTCATTTTTTAGCTTTCATCCTCCTCCTCGGACGTGGTTCACTGACGAATAAAGAGTATACTTATTAATTATTACCTTTCACCAAAACTTACGAAAACAAACTATATTTTTCTGTTGTGGTTTCCTTTGGGTGTGGAATTTAATGTCGTAAATTTTTTATATTTACTCCATCTGCCACTTTGTGGCCAGTATTTATAAAGGGTGCAAATGATTGTATTCGCGAGTGGTTGGTCTGAATTTGTGGTTGAGGTAGTCGTGATTGCATTGACCATCTTATTTTATTAATTATAGTAAAATAATATACTATAATAATCTTAATTATCATTTTTATATAAAAATTAAAATTTATTAATATAAACTTGCTCTGAGAGTCGGTGCAAATTTGCACCGAGAAATTTCAGATTTCAATACCGTACTTTGATAAAGGCTCATAAGAGTAAAGTATCCCTTATAATTGGGCTACGCCCTTGAAATTCACAATATTAATTCATTTAATAATAAATAGTAAAAGTCCCAAGTTTGGGACCCCTGGGTTACCTGTAACCCCTAAAAATGGGGTTAGGGGCTGGAGCCCCCCCCCCTCATTTTGTCAATTTTCTCACCGGATTCTTCTTATTCATGTCAAAAACTATTATCATACCAATTTTCAGCCAAAATAACAAATTTCAATATATATATATATATATATATATATATATATATATATATATATATATATATATATATATATATATATATATATATATATATATATATATATATATATATATATATATATATATATATATATATATATATCTATATATATAAATATAATATATATATATATATATATATATATATATAAGTTGATATATATACACAATACCTCTTGCCTTCCACAATTGATAAATAAAAACCGATACAAAAAGCCGGTTTACATTTAAATTCCTTTTGATAACGTTTTGAAATTTCAAACTTCCCTTAATTATACTAAAGATATAGGACTATATTTTGATAAAGTTTGACATTGATTAAAGTTGTAGTTTCGTAATTATAAACATAATAGTCCGCCTACAAAGATAGGCCTTCAATTTGAAGATTATCATAATTTTGAAGGTGTTCCTTCTCCCTCCTCGTTGACCAGGTGTTCCAAGGGTGCCGGAGGTGGTTGATATTTCAAATTGATCACAACACTCCAACCTTTTACTTGTATAAATGTTATTGACCTTTTCGAAATGAAAGGTCAAATTTTCTTAGGTCAATGACCCCTATTTTACTATATTGAAATTGTGACATATCTTAGCTCAAAATCGTCCTAGAAAAATAAAATTTACATCAAATTAATTAGAAAAACATACAGAATCTGATGGTTATTGTTAAAATTGATAATCATCTTTAATTAAAAAATTACAATTATTATGTAATCTCACGAGTTGAGAACATGTGATTGTTGCCAAAAGTTTCCTTTGTAAACTTCTAATGATTTTTACAATAAATCTAAATTAGTTCGTTCAACAAATTTATTTGTTTACTATACAGTTATAAATTTGCTATCTTTTGATAATAAATTTGTTATTGAAATACTAATAATTCAATTTGAAGTTTATTTAACTAATTGCTCACCGTCAACCCCATCGGCGTCGTTTTCATTGACTATAAAACGGCGAGCGCGGCTGAGTTTAGGTACTTATCTTAATTACTGCACTTCAATTGACTCTGTCCATAATTTGTATTCCGAGTCAAAGAAATTCTTCAAGATTCATTTATAATGCAGTTAAAGTAGCATAATATTTTTTTGATGAAGCTTATTTCTCAAACGAGCTTCCCCTATCATTTTTAGAGGTATCCTCGCCATTTTTTGAGGCGATTTACCGACGTTTAATTTAGGGCTGATGAATCTTTTTTTATAAATTCACAGCGGCAATATTGAAACTTTCATTCCGTTAAATGGTTATCTCAGGAAAATTTTGTGTAGGTAATGTCATTTTATTATGCCTTTCTGGACAAACTGATAGGACCCCACTAATGGCTATTAGCCCCCCTTCTCTCCTTGCAGATATGTTAGCAAAAAAGGCTTCAGTTTTTGATTTGTTCATATGTCATTTTTTGATAAGTGTTTAATATTGTATATCGAATCAGTCTCTTCTTGTTGAGTTATTCCATTCAGAATAATTCAACTCGAACAGTGGACCCACGAGTTGTTATACAATGTTAATACATTTCTGTTAGAATAGTTCGCAAAAGTTTGAATTAAATCCGATCGACCCACGTTTTTTTAGTTCTTTAGTTTCTATCACTGAAGACTAAAAATCCGCGCCGATCACTTTCAAACTACCATTTATTTTATTTCGTTTTAAACTTAGGGTCCAGTTTCAGTTGATAGGTGGAGAATCTTCGAGGTTTTTGTCTATCTTTTATTCTCTCTCTCTCTCTTCGGCGAAAGCTAAAAAGTATAATATTTACACACACATTTTTTCCCAACGTGATGTATACTGATTTTTTGTTTATTTTTTTAAACATACAAATACTTAAAGTCACACTCAAAAAGTAAGCAAAAACGTTAAGAGGGAAAAATTGGGAAAATAAAAGATTTGGGAAAATTTTAACTTCAGACTAAAAGGGTAATAATAATATCATAAATCATCAAAAATAAGTGTGTAATAAAACTGCAATTAAAATGATCAAGTGTGTAGTAAATGTTTCATAGAAAAATCTCCTATTGTTAAAATCGGAAATTTCACTTAGATAGTAGGTTATGAATTGCTGACTCGTCAATGAAAAATGAGAACCATTTTTTATTGATATTAAAACTTAAACATAGATTATAAAGAACGTAGAAAATAAAAAGTTGAAAATAATAATTAAAAATCAAAAATTAAATAATTTTCAATTTCTACATGAAATTGGATTTTGCAAGAGTCGTTACAGAATCGATTCTTGTCATAAAAATGTTATTGTAACACTCCCCCTTTAAATATTATAAATGGAAATCGTTCTTTATATGTATAATTGTTAAATTATATATATAAATCTGTAAAATTTTACTTAGAAATATTAAAAATTGTCTTAATAACTGATCACGTGCCAAAAATTTTTGAGTCGAAAATTGACAAATAAATTTCACTACCCTAAATGACTATCTTTGGTAAAAAACTTATTTATAGTAGTCTTTTTATAGATTTTACTATATAATTATATTCTTTATATATATATATATATATATATATATATATATATATATATATATATATATATATATATATATATATATATATATATATATATATATATATATATATATATATATATATATATATATATATATATATATATATATATATATATATATATATATATATATATACATCTATAGATTTTTATCGCAAACCATAAAAATTAATTGGTCAAAGTTTAGCGAGTTTTCAAAAAATTGTGTAACATTTCGCGGTTTCCCCAAATTTCCGTGCATGATAAATTGTAATTATAGTGGTTTGGTAACTTTAGTATCCCAATTGGTGGTGGAGCAAATATTAGAAATCCCCAGACAGAGGCTTCACCCCTGTCTTGTAATAATAATTTGTTTCCAAGAAGTAGACATTTGCTTATTACGGTTTCTTTTTGTTTTCCTTGTTTTCTAAACAGAAACGAGAAACATTAGGAACCTAAAATAAAAGTTATTACATTGGAAATTTGTCTTTCTTCTAGAATGCTTGCATTTCTAGAGATTGACGATTCCTACAAATAATAATTATTGTTGGTAATTATTACTATAATTATTACCATTAATAATAATTATTATTATTATTATTATTATTATTATTATTATTATTATTATTATTATTATTATTATTATTATTATCATCATTTATTTTAGTGTAACTAGTATACTGCTTTCTGTTATTATTATTATTATTATTATTATTATTATTATTATTATTATTATTATTATTATTATTATTATTATTATTATTATTATTATTATTATTATTATTGCTTTCAGTAATTATAGAAAATCGTAGTAGTATGCTATTATTGTTACCGTTATCAAAATAAATATTGTTATTATTATTGTAATTATCTTCGAAATTTGACAGAGTTTTTTTCATCTTTGTCAACTTCCGAAAATATATATATTTATCAGTATTAAAAAATCATACTACATTTGTTCGATAACGTGGTTACACATTCGGAAATTCAGAAATAACTTCGCAATGAAAAATTATAATTTCAAATATTAAAGCGACTTACATATAAAAATAAACTTAGTAAATTTTCAATAAAAATATATTAGGATAAATTTCAATTAAATTTAATACACGACAAAACTTTTTCGTCCCCAAATTTATCATAAATAAAAACTCGGTTCTTTTATGGGCATTCGGTCTATATAGCAGTATATTACAGAGTCAATAATTATTCTTCATTCGCTTGTATATATATATATTAATTATCCTGGTCCACACGAGGTCCACCGAGTATATATATATATATATATATATATATATATATATATATATATATATATATATATATATATATATATATATATATATATATATATATATATATATATATATATATATATATATATATATATATATATATATATATATATATATATATATATATATATATATATATATACAAAATTTATATTCCACTATTCATTGGCTACCTTCAAACTAATCGAGCGAAAGTGGTAACGCGCCTGAAAGCAGGAATAAATGTGGATTTGTGATCTGGTCTTCATTAGCCTAGCTACCTGGGACTAGGTCATAATCCCCACACATCATGAGAGAGGCCACACCGCCGTCAGGTACCCCTCCGATGCCACCGGTCTCCTCCAGAGATCCTCCAGGAATTATATGTTTCATGCTGTTCTGTGTTGAGAGTTAGTTAAACAGGAGACACTTAAAAATCATTTTTGATTTAATGGCGCCCAACCTTTGTGTTGCCTAAATACTTGGCACACGACCTTTCAACAAAAATTTCATAAAAAATTTAAAAATCATTTTTTTACATAACAACCTTTTTGGCGCTTTTTTAAACTATTTTTAAAAAATAGTTTTATTACCCACAGGGGTTTATCTTGTGCATAGGCTTTGCCTACAAGGTAAATTAGTGATGTTTGTACGACCACTTGGACCCCAGTACAGACCCAACTTTGTTGGTTTTTTCCCCAAAAATTAACATTAAATAAAATATTATTTAACATATTTTTTATTTTTTTTGTGGGAGCTTACATGAGACATAAGTCTCCAGTTCTTCACATCAAATTTATTGGCTCCATAGAGGGCATTCAATAAAAATATTTAGTAAAAATTTTTCGGGGAATTTTTAAAAATTTTCCCCCCAATTTAGGGGAATTTTTATTTTCATTTAAAAACTTTATAAAATCAAAATAAAATAACAACCACAGTTATTTTCTTTAAAAATATTTTAGTAAAAATATTTTTAATATTCAAAAATTATGTTATATATATATATATATATATATATATATATATATATAAATAATAAAACCTTCTTTATATATTAGTGGCTTAGTTGAAACCACTATATACATATTTATTCAAATAAAATATTTTCATTCAATCGAAAGTTTTTGAACTTCATTCATTTATTTTTACATTAGTAAAAAATATTTTTGTAATTTTTAGTGTATGAAGAGATACACATTTAAATATTAGTTTAAATTTCAATTTTCATATTTTATATCTCTTGTATGTGAAAAGACATACGTCTTTATTTTGTTTTTTTTTTTTTTTATTTTTATAAAAATTTGTGTATCAATATATACTTTCAACTTAGTGATAATTTATATTTTAAATATTTTCACAAAAGTGTTTAATATTTATAAAATTATTTATATATATATATATATATAAAATCCACCACTCACTAATCGTAGGGTCAATATTTTTTTTATAAACAATAGTTTATATATTTATATATATTTAGATATATATATATATTTTTCAGTGATACCTCGTATAGGTATTCACATTTTTCCGGTTTTATCCGGTATATATATTATATAAAAATAACTTAGTTTATAATTTGATTTTTTTTGTGTCACGAGACACTTTCATGTATAAGATACATACAATATTCCAGCCTTTATACTGGTACAGTTGAGACCGGTTCATCGGTTCAACATTTTTTGTTGAACATTATCATTGCATTTAATCTTATAGTTTGAAAATTTTAATATCTTTTTTGTGTCTCAAGACACATTATTTTTGTACTAAGTACTTGTACTTGTACAATATTTTACTTGTACAATTTGTATTGTACTTGTATTATTACATTTAATCTTATAGTTTTGAAAATTTAATATCTTTTGTGTCCCAAGACACATTTTTTTTGTACTAAGTACTTGTACTTGTACAATATTTTACTTGTACAATTTGTATTGTACTTGTATTATTACATTTAATCTTATAGTTTTGAAAATTTAATATTTTTTGTGTCTCAAGACACATTATTTTTGTACTAAGTACTTGTACTGGTATAATATTTTTACTTGTACAATTCATATTGTACTTGTACTTCATCATTTGTATATATTTTATAAAATTAATATTTTGAAGTCAACATGGCTTCTCCATCTTCTGACCTTTCGGCAGCTGACCTTGAGGTCTTTAACACTCTCTCACAGGAGAGAGAGATATTGCGAAGTCTCGTAGAGGAGACCCTCCACGAAGCCGACTTTTGCATTTTATATTCCAACCTGAATACCACTCAGGTGGAATCACTTATTAAAAAATTAGAAAATTTCGATTCTGACTTGGAAAACATTGACGACAAACTTGTAGTATTTATAGAAGAGGAAGATATATTCCTTGAGGCCGATGAAACTTACAATCGGCACGCTTCTATTTGGGACACCATTTGTGCCCTTAAAAATAAAATTGAAAATAAACCAAAAAATAAATCACTTCACGAAGAACGTGAAACTATAAGGCTTTTAATAGATGATATCTGTTTTGAGGCCAAAAAATTATTTGATGAGAGATACCCATTAATATACAAATATTTACTTATAGTTGATCAAATAAATTACTTAAATGGTGAGTTGAAGAGATATGATTCTCTCATACAAAAAACCATTGCTCCTGAAAGTGCTTCTTTACAAGAAGAATACGTTAAATGTTCCAAATATTATTTACTTGTAAAAAATACTATATCACTACTTGAATGTGATTATCTTCATATTAAATGTATATATTGTAAACAAAGGCATCATGCTTTTGAGTGTGAGACGATCTCCACTCCTTCTTTGAGACGTCAATACTTAGTAAATAACCATCTTTGTTTAACTTGTTTTTTATCAAATCATACTATATCAGAATGTTTAATGGTCAAGCCTTGCATCTTTTGCAATTCACTGAGACATCATTCGTCTATATGTGAAATGCTTGAACCAAAATCATCCTCTGAACCCACTGACAGTGATTCAGAGGCCATTGACGATCTCATCATTTGTACTTCCTACGAGGAAGATATAAAACATCTTTTTGGAAATTTAGAAAATAATATTGAAAAAACACCATCTAAAAATTTATCAAATAATAATAAAATTATATCAAACAATATTTTACCAATTAATATTGAATCTACATCGCCAGAAAAATTATCATTAAAATTTATTAACAATAGTGTCCTCTTAGAAGGCACTAAAACTATTTCATCTTTTGACTTAAATTGTTCTCACCTTCCCCTTCTCACAGAGAAGTGGGAAAACCATTTTGGACCTTCCTTCAACTTTAAAAATCCTTCTTATTTATCACAGTATAGTAAGAAGGTACCCTCTCTTGAATTGGCTTCCTCCCCACAGAGTGAGGAGAAGTCCTTGATTACTTTTCCAGAGCAAGGAAAATGTAATTCTTATAAAAATATTGATATGAATACTAATAAAAATAATTATAAAATATTAATGAAGGATGGTTCCTTTTTCTCTTACTCACAAACAAGGGAAGGAGAATATTTATTTCAATTTTTGGGAATCAATTTAATAAAAAATTTGAAATCACTCATAGCTATGAGTGAAACTTTTGCAGTTGGTTCTTGTAAAGAGCAACTCATATCATATATAAAAAATATTACAAATATTAAAATCAAAATTGGTAATAAAAATTGTTTGATAAACTCATCAAAAATGGTCACATTTTCCAACAAGGAAATTGTACCTCTCAAGACTAAAACTGACTACTGTCATTTTAGTCAAAATACAATTTGTCTTCATCCTCTATCAGAGATAAAGACTTTAAAACGCTATAAAATTTGCCAATCTTCTCTTAAAAAAGAGAAGTACTCACTACCATGTTCTTTTGATTCAAAAAAGAACTTTACTCATTTTTCTTTCCGAGGAAAGAAACTATATCATAATAAAAAACCATCGACTTCTACCAAAGAGAAGTCATTCCACAAAAGGGATGGGAAGTTGTCTCATTTGAGTAATGACCACCCCCACCTTTATATTACCACTACAGGTGAGAGAGTAATTATGAGTGACTCTGATTTTCTCTCATCTAACCACCTTAAACATAGCTCTTTGAATGAAGAGTTATGCCCCTCTGAGGAACAGGAGGACCCTATAATTATGGGGTGTGTTCCCTCCTCCTCTACTAACACTTTTTTACCTCAAAGTAAGTCAAAACTTGACTTACAAAAAACCACCCTTGTCCGGGAACTTTGTGAACGGACCTTAAACAGATTTGATTAACCAAAGGGGGATAGGGTTTGAAGCCACTTATCAAATTCTATCTACCCCCCCCCTCTATTTTGTCAAACTGGTACTGTGGCAAAGTACCTTCTCATATTTTTTGTATATAGCAGATTTTTTTTTTGTATCTTTTTGTTCTTTTTGTTTGCTCTGGGGTTTCTGCACCCCCTCCTTAGTTTAAGTTAGATTTAAGTTAGTTTTAAGTTTCTTTTTGAAAATTTATTGTCTCGGCTGAGACTTTGGGAACTCCCAACTTATTAAAAAATTATTATTTAGGGTAAAACATACCCTTTTGTTTAGTGGTGCTTTTTAGACCACTATTATATCTTCTTATAGGACAGATGTCCAATTTAATCAAATATTTAGTTTTTAAGTTCCATTCTTCCCCTCTCTCGTAGGTGCCGAGGGGGGGGGAGCTGTAAATAATGCGCACCATTAACATATTTTGTTTTTTTTAAAAAAAAAAAAAAATAAGTTTTTTTCCAAAAAGATTTCACAATTCTCTTATTGTCTCAACTAAGACTTGGGGATAGGGGAGGTGTTCCCCCCACCCCTTCTATTGCCTCTACGGAGGTTGGTGAAACAATCACCTATTATAAAATCATTTTATTAAACAATTTATATTGTCTCAACTGAGACTTGGGGATATGGGAGGTGTCCCCCCCCCCTCTTTAAAAATTTGTAACAATTTAAAAAATCATTTTATTAAACAATTTATATTGTCTCTGTTTGAGACTTGTGAGAACTCTCACTTTGAAATTCCTCTTCCCATATAAGGAAGTTTTATAGTATCTCTATTTGGAATTTCTTTTTAACTTCACCTCCTCACAATGGTTGGTGTAAGTTTATATATTATTCAAAATTTAAAAATTAAAATTTATAAATTCATTTATTGGAAATTGCAAGCAAAGCATTTCCTTAAACTGATGTCATTGTACTTTCGGTTTTCTCTGCTCAATGAAGGGCAAACTTACTCGTGTAATCGTTCATTTGTACCTCCCCCGTTTATTAATTTTTAATATTTATGATTCTTCACGAAAGAAGAGTCATTTACGTCATTGAACTTCCTCCTCAAAGGAGCCATTGTCAGGCAACAACCTGGCTAAACGTCGATCAAAAGCTATATTCATTTGAATTAAGCTTCGACGTCAACCTTATTGTCCATTTAGACAACATTAAAAAATTTATCATATAATTTCTCTTACTATTGAACATTAAAAATAATCTATTAAATTTCTTACTTATACTTCTTATTTCAAAAGTTAATCGCGTTCGTCCCTTGGATGGGGTTATTAATTGATCCCAACAACGTTTTAAAATGTGATTTCGAAAGCCTTGCATATTCATCTCCTAATACATACCGAAATTTGTTAGGAACACTTCTTACCCCAACGTTCACCCTTTGAAAATAGGGAAAAATTGAAGGAAAGCCTTCAATAAATTTAAAGCAGCTGTCTTGGAGTGGAAGTCCCTCTGGGAAGGGGGCGTCCGTGATAAGTGCTATCATAAGTCTCCTTGACTAAAATTGTTGCTGGTGGAATGGAAACATGGTTGACGTCACTGAGACATATAACCCCAAGTTTACAATGTAAACCCACCTTCCCAAGTTTTTTTTGTTAAGTTTTTAGAAGGTTGTTTTCTGAGATTCGAGTGTGCAAGACTTGAGAGTCATATTTTGTCACTGCGTATGGGTCATTTTTTAGCTTTCATCCTCCTCCTCGGACGTGGTTCACTGACGAATAAAGAGTATACTTATTTACTATATTTTCGTTTACAAAAACTTACGAAAACAAACTTGATATTTTTTTCTGGTGTGGTTTCCTTTGGGTGTGGAATTTAATGTCGTAAATTTTTTATATTTACTCCATCTGCCACTTTGTGGCCAGTATTTATAAAAGGTGCAAATGGATGTATTCGCGAGTGGTTAGTCCCAAATTGCGGTTGAGAGAGTCGTGATTACATTGACCATCTTATATTTTATTAATTATAGTAAAATAATATACTATAATAATCTTAATAATCATTTTTTATATAAAAATTAAAATTTATTAATAAAAACTTGCTCTGAGAGTCGGTGCAATTTTGCACCGAGAAATTTCAGATTTCAATACCGTACTATGATAGTGGCTCATAAGAAGTAAGTATTCCCTTATAATGGGCTAGCGCCGAAAATTCACAATATTAATTCATTTAATAATAAATAGTTAAAGTCCCAAGTTTGGGACCCCTGGGTTACCTGTAGCCCCTGAAAATGGGGTTGGGGGCTGGAGCCCCCCCCCATTTCATTTTTGTTAATAATTTCGCCGGATTCTTCTTATTCATGTCACAAACTATTATTGTACCAATTTTCAGCCAAAAATATTGATATATTTCATTTATATATTACTATAATATATATAAAATATATATATTTACACAGAACCTTCCACAATTGATAAAATGAAATCGATTCAAAAAACCGGTTTGCATCTAGCTTTCTTTTGACAACGTTTTGGATTTTTTAAACCTTCCTTAATTATACTATAGATATAAAACTATATTTTGATAAAGTTTGACATTGATTAAAGTTGTAGTTTCGTAATTATAAACATTTCAAGTCACCTGAGAGAAATAGGCTTTGAAACTGGTGAAATGTCACACTTGGAAATTTTACTCCCCCCCCTAGCTACTTCGGTTTCTCAACAATGTCAGGCTTGATTTATAGATCAAAATGGTCTTAAAATATTCCTTTTTCACTTGTATAAATATTATTGACCCTTTCGAAATGAAAGGTCAATTTTTCTTAGGTCAAATTACTCCTATTTTTCTATATTAAAATTATAACATATTTCAACTCACAGTTGTCCTAGAGAAATAAAATTTATATCAAATTAATCAGAAAAACATACAGAATCTGATAGTTATTGTTAAAATTGTTAATTATCTTTAATTAAAAAATTACAATTATTATGTAATTTCTCTGAGAATAAACGTATCTAGTTGACAAAATGTGATTGTTGCTAAAAGTTTCCGTTGTAAACTTCTAATGATTTTTACATTAAATCTATATTGGTTTATTCAACAAGTTTATTTATTTACTATACAGTTTTAAATTAGCTATCTTTTGATAGTAATATTGTTGTTTAAACGTTGATAATTAAAATTGAGGTTTATTTAATTAATTACGCATTGTCAACCCCTCGGCGTTCTCTCTCGTGGACTATAAAAGTAGCGAGAACGACCGAGAAGCATTCCAATCTTAATTTACTGCACTTGTCATCAGTAGACTCCGTCCCATATTTTGCATTTCCGAGTCGAAAGAGAAGTCTACGAGATTCATTTATAATGCAGTTACAGTAGTCAATAAATTTGATGAAGCTTGCTCCTCAAGTGAGCTTCAACCTTTCAATTTTAGAGGTTCAGCGCTGTTTTGGAAGCGTCTTACCGATGTTTAATTTAGGGTTGAGAATGCTTTTTTTTTATAAATTCTCAACGGAACCATTGAAAACTTTCCTTCCGATAAATGGTGATTTTAGGAAATTTGTATAGATATATCATTCATAAAGCCTTCCTGGACAAACTGATAGGACCCCACTAATGGCTATTCAGCCCCCCTTCTATCCTATTTCAGATATTAGTAAAAAAGGCTTCAGTTTTTGATTTGTTCATATGTCATTTTTTGATAAGTGCTTTAGTGTTATATATCGAATCAGTCTCTTCTGATTGAGTTGTTCTAATTGGAATGACTCAATTTTTGATAGTGGACACACGAGTCGATATATAATGTTGAAGTACTTTTTATAGATTAGTTCACAGTCTTGGATTAATCCGATTCGCCTACGGTTATTTGGTAACCGGTTTTTATCACCGGACCAAATATCTGTGCAAATCACCTTCCAATTCGCCCTTTTTTATTTCGTCTTAATTTTTTATGTCCAGTTTTATTTGTAGGTGGAGATCTCTGCGAGGTTTTGTCTATCTTTTTACTCTCCCTCTCTCTATCTCTTCGGCGAAAGCTAAAAAGATATAATAGTTCCATACACATTTTTTCCCAACGTGATGTATACTGATTTTTTGTTTATTTTTTTTTTAACATACAAACAATAAAATCATACACAAAAAAGTAAGCAAAAACGCTAAAGGGAAAAATTGGGAAAGATAAAAGATTTTGAGAAAATTTAATATAAGGGGAATATTTATAAAATTTCAAACTCAAAGACTCGGATAAATAATATTAATAATAAAAATAAAAAGTTAAAGAAATATAAATAAAAACGTAGAAATTAAAGTAATAAAATTCATTATAGTAAATATTTTATAGAGAAAAATTCTCGTCATAGTTGAAATTGGAAATTTCAATTAAAATAGGTAGGTCAGAAATTGCTGTATCGTCGCTAAAAAATGAGAATCATTTTTTATTAATATGAAAAATTAAATATAGATTGTAATTAGCATAAAAAATAGAAATTCAGAAATAATAACTAAAAATTAAAATCTAAATACTGAGCAATATTTCATACGTGAAATCTGCATTTTTAAGAGTCGTCATAAAACCGATTCTTGTCATAAAAATGTTATTGTAACATTCCCCCTTCAAATGTTATAAATGGAAATCCTTCTTTATATATATATATAGTACAATTATATATATAACATCTATAAAATTTTACTTAGAAATAATAAAAAATTGTCCTACAACTGTCACGTTCCGAAAATTTCCTAGTCCAGAAATTGAAAATAAAAATCGCTACCTAAAATGACTCATCCAATTAAAATTACTATTTGTAATTTAATTTATATAATTTTTATTACACAAATATAATCTCTATATATATACGGAGCGATATATATATATATATATATCCCCAAATATTTATCGCAAAATAATAAAATTTATGGCCCAAAGTTTAGCGAGTTTTTGAACGTCGTGTAATTTTCGCGTCACAATTTCCGTGCATGTAAATTGTAACTAGTGGTAATGGTAGACATAGTTTAACCCTGGTGATGGAGCAAGATAGTTCCCGTAGACAGAGGCCTTACTTCTGTCTAAGTAGTAAATAATTAGTCGTCCTTATCGTAAAACTTGCTTGTAAGTTCTAAGTGACACTCTAGCATTCCTTGTGGAAGCAAGATTCACTAAGAAACAAAAGCAAAAGTTATTACATTGGAAATTTGTCTTTCTCCTAGAATGCGTTGCATTTCTAGAGATTGACGATTCCTACAAATAATAATTATTATTGGTAGTCATTACCATTAATAATAATTATAATTATTATTATTATTATTATTATTATTATTATTACTATCATCATTTATTTTTAGTGTAGCTAGTATACTGCTTTCTATTATTATTATTATTATTATTATTGTTATTATTATTATTATTATTATTATTATTATTATTATTATTATTATTATTATTATTATTATTATTATTATTATTATTTAGCTTTCGTAATACTAATTATAGAAAGTTTAGTAGTATGCTAATTATTGGTTATCGGTTATCATAATAATATTGTGTTATTATAAAATCTGATTCGGAATTTGACTAGAGTTTTTTTCATCTCTGTCCACTTTCGAAGATATAAAATAATACTACATCTTGTTCGATAACGTGGTTACACATTCGGAAATTCAGAAATAACTTCGCAATAACAAATTTTATAATTTTAAATATTAAAGCGACTTCCATAGAAAATAAACTCAATAAACTTTCAACAACTATAGAAAATAAATTTCAATTAAATTTAATATACGATAAAACTTTTTCGTCCCCAAATTTATCATAAATAAAAACTCGGTTCTTTTATGGACATTCGGTCTATATAGGCAGTAAATTATAGAATCAATAATTATTTTTCATTCCTTGTATATATATATTAATTATCCTGGTCCACACGAGG
>JABUQX010132187.1:20000-22500 GCA_015478945.1 Trachelipus rathkii
TCATTTTGAATCTTTATACATCCTTCACTTTCCTAACTGAGGTGCCACTTTGGTATCATCAGCAAACTTAGAAAAACCTTGCATTTAAGTCCCCTGGTCATAAAAATCATTTTATATATATGAGGAACAACAGTGGCCCCAGCATTGAACCCTGTGGAACACCACTCTTCACTATTTCCCATGATGACTTGCCATTTAGTTGGACACACTGTTTTCTATTTGACAACCACTTTAATCCAACCATGTACCACTCCACCTATACCACATTGCAATATCTTCATCAGCCTTATGTTGGGAACCTTATCAAAAGCTTTGCTAAAGTCTAAATATATAATATCATCTGGATCTCCTCAGTCAATGCAGTCAGTAATGTATTCCATAAATTCTAAAAGGTTTGTCTGACATGACCTACCCTTTCTGAAACCATGCTGGGAGTCATTCAATACCTTGTTATCTTCTAAATATTTCTCTATATGACCTTTCAGTAACTTTTCCAGAACCTTTACAACCAGAGATGTTAAGCTAACTGGCCTATAATTTCCCAAATCTTCCTTACTACCTTTCTTATAAATAGGCACAACATATGCCAGTTTTCCAGCCGTTTTTTAATCGCTAAAAAAAAACTTTAAAGAATTTTTTACACCATTTTTGTAAATTAAAAGTTTATAGTTTTAATACAATACTTGCATAATGCTTTCTCACATTAGCAATATAATTACCATTTTCGTAAAAATTGAGAGTGACACCCCTCTGCTCTACTATTACCAAATTTAGTACCGGTATAAATAATTTTTTTTTTATTTCACAGTTAGGCCTACTTACCCTTCCTGATTTTACATTTTGATTTATATAGAATGAATAAATCACTTAAAAACTAATACTATATCAAACTTAAAAAAAAGTTTTACAAATTATATTTCATCACATCACGAATTTGAAAAAATCAAAAATTGATTTTTTCTTTAAAAAAAAAAAAAAAAAAAATCACTAATCCTGATTTCCAGTCAAATACTTTTCAATTAAGGTAAACTGGCAAAGACCAGGACTTTAGTTTCAAGGTCTCAGGTCCGGAATTTAGATTGTTTATGGAGCTCCAGCTCCGGGTTTATTCTGTGTTTATGGAGCTCCCAGCTCTGGGTTTTATGGTATGATGGAGCACCCAGCTTCGGAAGTCTGTTAAAATAATAATACTATAAGTATATTATTTTAATCTCAATTTATTCTATTTACTTTTATTAATCAGCCTACAGTATTCCTATTTAATTTAATACCTCTTTTTGGATTAATATTCCGATATGGTTTTCTGAAGTGATTACACAGATGATGCTATGATGGAATTTTTTTATAATGGGGGTTTCTGTACATGTCCAACATTCTCACAGTAATCTCAGCGGGGAGTATTTCTATTTTGGGGAGATTGATTAAGTACTATTCTCTCTGCAATGTGCAAATGTCTGCGTGTTCATCATGCTTAGACTGTGATTCAAAGATAACAGAGATCATTCAAAGGCTAAAATACAAATTACTAAATAAAAGATTATCTCTGCAATATATAATATATAAATGTAATAAACATATACAGTACATGTGCATATGTAAACATATGCACATGAATATGCAAAATAAATGAACAAGCAAAAAATATTGCACTAAGATATTGACACCAGCCTATATATGCATATATAATAATATATGCATATACGAACCTGTGCTAAATTAACATAATGGCCAAGATATGTGCATATTTAAACATATACACATATTATGTATGCATGATAAGATCCACTTATTACCCAGTTTTATTTATACAATAATCAAAAGTAGAAATTCTTATACAAAAATAAAATAAGAAAATAAATAAACCAACCTTTTCACAAGGGTAATATCACCTTTACAACGTATTGCACTGGGTTTTCCTAAATGACGAAATCTGAGAAACTTCACAATATCTGAAATAGTGAATCCATTTTAACCGCAAATAATTTATATGGGTTGGGTAACCTATTAAAAATAAGGTTGAAGTTTAGTTTCAGTGAAACATTTTCAATTTCTACTCTTAAAGAGACCAAGAAAAACAAAATAAACGTAAATACATCAGAGAAAGTCTAATTAATTTAGTAAAACACTTTTGTATATCAAAAATACCAAAAACCGAAAAATTTAACTCCGAAAAGATGTACCTCTTATCATACATGGAGTATGCCATTTTTTATATTGATATGTTGAATGGTTGATATATTGATACATCAATAGACATACATTAATACCAAGTCAACATTCAGTAAATATTGATATGCAGTGTAAGAGTAAATGACATCACTCATTAATTGAAGGGATGGAGTCCCCTGTAGATAAATGTTTGTGCCATGCATTTAAAAATATTTTTCATTCTGTTGATATGTCAGTCTATCATTTATTATTGTAGCAATATTCAAAACAGCACTCTCCATGTTCGATGATAGGCATGTTTTTTCATATTAAAATTTTTAGGTTTTTGGTA
>JABUQX010132187.1:25000-36230 GCA_015478945.1 Trachelipus rathkii
TCATCAGGCTAGAAACAAATAATAAAACGCAATAAATACAGAGTAGAGAAAAAGTACCAGCTTACTAAAGCTTCTAAATAATATGTTGTTAAATATTAACGAAACAAAAAATAAATTAAGGAATTAAATTTCCACTCAGCATTAATGATGACATTATCATTTCTCCTCGAACAATTAACAATAACAGACTAAGTTAAATACTCGAATTTCACAGACCTATATTAAAAATCAAAACATAATTAACAGTACATTACTGAACAAAACAATATATCAATAAAAAGGGGTAACTTAATGATTTTTTAATTTTTAATTATGGGCAAAATATAGAAACTTACTTAAATTACGATAATGGTGGTGATTAAAATACAGTAATATGCAACTTTTTCCTTCCTTGCTTCATGTCACGTAAGGTTACACTAGTTGGAGTTTAAAAGGACCACTGTCACTGTTTAATGAAGGTTTAATTTCTGTGATGTAAAGCGATTCAGCAATGTGCAGGTTGGTTTGAGAGCTACTTTGTAACAGTATTGAAAAATTAGTATGATTAAAAGGGTGATCATATGTATGTGAATGATCACATATAGCTGAGTGCGAAGGACAGTTAAGGAGAGAATTTGTGCGTGTAGAGACACCCCTATGCTCGTCGGTTCTGACAGAAAGTTGACGTAGAGTACTGCCAACGTAAGCAACATTACAGTTGCCACAAATAAATTTATAAACGACAGAAGCGCGCAGTGCATTTGGAGTATTGTCTTTGTGGTTGCAAAAGGAAGCAATTTTATGAGAAGAGTTAAAAAATCAATTTAATATCAAGTTGAGGAAAACAGTTAGATAAGATATACGAAAGGTCTTTACGAAGTTTGATGTGGATGTGTTCATAAAAGGGTAAGGAGAGATACAATTTTAGTTTAGGAGCCGAGATAATAGGAGGGAGAGGGTCGAAATTAGAAGATAGAAATTTATTAATATATTTATAAACAAGAGAATGGGGATAGAAGTTTGATTCAAAATAACCTAGTAGAAAATTAAATTCTTTGTGCATTAAAGTGTAAGAGGATGTTAAATGGAAGGCTCTGTATAATAAAGTTTTTATACTATTGCATTTGAATGACAAAGGTATATGGCTAAAGAAATTAAGGCCTAAGCCTCTGAAAGTCTTTTTTCTGTAAATTGATGTCGAAAAATTTGTTGTAGTTTTTTTAATTAGTAAATCCAAAAAAGGTAAAAGCCTATCTCATTTATCATGAAAAAAAATGGTTAGTGAATCCAGCACCTTTGATCAGAATTTATGGAACCTTTATTTGTAATATTGATTTTCTCACTTCTGAAAACATTACATTTATTTTTCTTTGTCACTTTATATTGCATTTAATATTTATTTTGTATTAAGTAATAATAATAATCATCATCAGCTGCCTCTTGATTCCCCAGACTGGGGGTGGTGCCACGTGTGCCAGACAAAAAAAAAAGTGAAACAAAGTAGCCCATGACCTAAGTCAAAGAAGAAAGACCCTCTCACAACCTCTCCTCATACCCATGTCCTTAAGTGTTAGACCATCACAGTCAAAATCCGCCCTGAAGCTTCACAACACTGTGACCATCACCCACTATTGTATCATCAATTTCGGTGATCATCCCCTGAGCCACACCCACAACCATGTCCCCTCACAAATCCACTCCATTTGCCCCTCACAAATCCACTCCATTTGCCCCTCACAAATCCACTCCATTTGCTCCTAGACACATTCTAATTGACACATTCCACTTCTTCTTTGGTTTCTCAACCAATTGATTCCCAACACATTTACCTCTATATACCCTCTTAACCAATTGATTCCCAACACATTTACCTCTATATACCCTCTTAACCAATTGATTCCCAACACATTTACCTCTATATACCCTCTTAACCAATTGATTCCCAACACATTTACCTCTATATACCCTCTTAACCAACCAACTATCATCCATTCTTTGCATATGACCAAACCATCTTAACACTCATTTATTCTCTCATTCATTCCATTCTCACACCACAGCAGCTTCGTATGCCCACTCATTCCTCATTTATTCATTATTTTTTGCACCTAATGTCACTAGGATTATCACTGGGTACAGCCAAAAATCGTCAAGGGGTTTCTCAAGTATATTATAGACTAATTTTTTGGTGTTCTGAGTCCAAAAAATCACCTTGGTTTTTTGGCTCTATCAGGTCAACTTTTTGAGATACAGCCATAGGCCTACCTGACGAGCTATACATATGATAATTATCATATGTATAGCTCGTCAGGTAGGCCTATGGCTGTATCTCAAAAAGTTGACCTGATAGAGCAAAACCAAGGTGATTTTTGGACTCAGAACACCAAAATTAGTCTAAATATGCTGAGGTTTTGAGTTCAATCCTATATTTCTGGAAGAATATAGCGAATATTCATTATATAAATGGTTGCTTCTGATGTGTTTCTGTTTCAAAATGACTAATTGAACCGGTCCAACGCCCGAGACGGCTTTTTTTTTTTCATTTCTTTTCAGAGTATTGATATGGCTTCAGCGCGACGGTCATGCAGGAATAATCCTGACGTTTTCTGCTACATCTGCGGAGAATACATGCTGGCAATGCACAGGAAGGGCATCACAAGCTTTGTGAAGCGCGCCTACCAGGCCTACTTTCAAGTCAAGCTGGGTGACCAAGATAAATCCTGGGCACCGCACACGGTGTGCAAGACGTGCGTGGAATATCTTCGGCGGTGGACGAAGGGCACGAAAACTTCACTGAAGTTTGGGATTCCGATGGTTTGAAGGGAGCCGTCTGACCATGAATCGGATTGTTACTTCTGCGCCATCGATACTACTGGCATCAACCGGAAGAATCGGAGCAGCCTCCAGTACCCCGACCTTCCATCTGCCCGCAGTCCAGTTGTTCACTGCGAAGAACTTCCTGTACCAGCGTGCAGAGAGCTTCCTGACAGCGACGACGAGGCCACCACTGCAAATGAGGGAGGAGATACAGATGAGGAGTATGGAACACAAGATGGTCCGCAGCCCTTTCCACAATGTGAGCTTAATGATCTGGTTCGGGATCTCAGCTTGTCGAAGACTTCCGCCGAGCTGTTGGCCTCCAGACTCAAAGAGAAAAATCTACTCTGTGAGGACGCGCGTATCACGTTCTTTCGTAGAAGGCATCAGGACTACATGGGCTACTTCTGCAAGGAGGAAGACCTCGTGTACTGCCGAGATGTCGACGGTCTTCTTGCTAAACTCGGTGCTCCTCAATATGATCCGAGAGATTGACGACTCTTCATAGACAGTAGCAAGCGCTCTTTGAAGAGTGTGCTCATACACAACGGGAACGAGTTCGCCTCAATTCCTCTTGCGCACTCCACAACTCTCAAAGAGAAATATGAAGCAGTCAAGTACGTGCTTGAACAAATCCAATATCAGCAGCACCAATGGATCATCTGCGTCGACCTTAAGATGGTGAACTTTCTACTTGGTCAGCAGTCCGGGTACAAAAAGTACCCATGCTTTATATGTAAGTGGGACAGTCGAGACAGATCCCAGCACTATGTCACCAAAGATTCGTGAAGAAAGACTAGCCGGCGCGAGAGCAGTTAGTACCTGGGGCCAGCAACATCAAAAACGAACCTCTTGTTGACCGGGAAAAGATTTTGTTCCCACCGCTTCACATCAAGCTTGGGTTAATGAAACAGTTCACGCGCGCTCTGGACAAGGATGGGAGGTGCTTCAACTACCTGTGCCGAGCCTTCCCTGGAGTCACCATTGAGAAGCTAAAGGCCGGCATTTTCGATGGCCCACAGATACGGCAGCTCATCAAGGACACAGAGTTCGAAAACTCCATGAACACGCTGAGTGCGCCGCCCTGGAGGTCGTTTGTGCAGGTGGTGAACAACTTCCTGGGGAACAAGAAGGCAGCAAACTACGGCACACTCATCAACAGCATGATAAAGAACTTCCAAAACCTCGGGTGTTTGATGAGTATAAAGATGCATTTCCTGTTCTCACACATGGAGAGGTTTCCTGAAAACCTTGGTGCGGTCAGCGACGAGCAGGGAGAAAGGTTCCATCAGGACATGCGTCAAATGGAGGAGAGGTACCAAGGGAGGTGGGACGCAGTCATGCTCGCGGACTACTGCTGGTCGCTGAAGAGAGACAACCCAGCAGCTGCTCACACACGGAAATCGAGGAAACGGGGATTTACGCCGTGAACTCTGAACTTTTGTGTCAACGTTACGCTCATGTACATGTATTAAACTTATCAAATGTAATCGAGTATATAATAAATGAATGAATTTGGATACGTTGACTTTTATTTACCCAGGAAAACGGAAAAACCGAATGTTTATGATCCTCAGGAATTGGGTTTTTGGAGGAAAAATAGTTTTTTTCTTAAATGTCTGTAGCGAACAAACCAGACCTGTTTGAAAAAACAAAGGGCATTTTCGGACTAAGCGCATCTCAAATAGTCTAATTGCTGGAAACCCTGGACGAATTTTTCCCAAAAAAAAAATTTTGTTACCCAGTGTTATCCAATCTGAAATAGACTGCATCTTAGATCTACATCTCTTAATACCACACATAAGTTTTTGCTAAATATACATTAACACCTGTAACAACATACGGTACCCTCATGCAGGATCCAGCGCACTCAAGACTTTGTCCCTTTAATTCACCAAAGATTTAATAGCATCTTCCACCTTCCTACCAATCACAAATTTCCTACTACACTCTGCCTCATCCATTCCCTTTTCATTCAACATATAGGCCTACAATATTAAACTAAACTCAGGTAGTTTGTTTTCAAAGTTTAGCTAACCATACAACACATTTCACACAAGGCAAAGTTCTCTCCTCAACCCAACCCACCACCATCAACCGCTCTACCTATAGTTTATTTTCAAACTCCTCCTTTTGGACACTGCTGTTTTAAACCCCTCTACCAACCCTCTCAAATTTTCTTCAGATTCCACTACACAAAAACCAATCATCTGCATGCATACGCAGGCAACCTTCCACTCTCTCATTCACCATCAAGTCAAACCCTCCCCCCCTCCCCTGCAACCCCTAGTTTTAATTTCTTTCATCACCTCAATCTATATACAAATTAATAGCCAGGTGACGTAAATCACATTCCTACCTCATCCAAATTGAGATTAACACTATCAGCTTTCAGCTTATTTATTCTTCTAAATCAACTACAGTACAATACTTTTGATTTCCATTCAGAAGCTCACCTCATTAACCACCTGCCACAGTAGCTTCCCTATTAAATCTGTCATACGACGCTTGATTGCTCTAATTTAACTAGTTTTTGCTCTACTTCCTCATTTTCTCACTCAAATTTCCTTAAATATAAAAATTTGATCTAACACATTCTTAATACTACTTCTAATGCACCTTGTTTCTTCACAATCAGCGCTTCAGTCACTTGATGCACTCCTTTCAACCAAAATACCAGCGTATATCTTCCCTACAGCGCTCAATAAACTGATTCCCTTATAGTTTCTAGTTCGTTTATCACCTTTACCCTTATATAAGGATATCATCACTACTCTTCCCCAGTCCTTTTGGAACTTACACCCTCCAAAAATGCTTTTGTTACAAATTACATATCAAGTCAATCACAGTCTCACCTTCATTCTTGATCATTTCACTAGTAATTACACTCTAAACCTGCTGATTTACTTTTTCTACTAATTACCTCTCCCCAAAATTACCTACTAACTCATCTTACACATGAAATACACTCGCATTCCAAATCAACCTCTTCTCATCACTGGAAATGTTAGTCAGATGATTTTTGAAGTGTTCCCCTATTCACACTCATCTCACATCGCAATACTCGATCAGTTATGAAATCATCCTATATATTTCGCAATAGCACCTTCTCTTTTCAAAAAAACTCAATAATTGAACTTTTAGCAAAACTATGGCCTTTTTTAAAAAGATTTATCGCTTGTATCACCTATTTATCCCACCATTTACATTCTTACTTCCTACTTTAGCAGTTAGCACACCCACATATTTCTCTTGCACTACTAACAAACACTTTCATCATTTGTGTCCAAATTTACTCAGATTCATCTTGTTCACATTTAACTGACTTATTTGGAAGTGCTCTCACATGTTTATCATTATAACCCTATTCATTTAACTTCACTAATAATTCTCCCCACTTCCTTCCTCCATCCATGCCCCTCCACTTAATTTTACAAATAACAACATAATGATCTGATATTCTCATCCCCAGCCTCTCACTGATTTAACATCCATCATATACTTCAATGTCCATCTTCACCAATACTTAAATCAATCAACTCATCACCTTCGATACCATGCTCCACCAAGTCTTGGGTATACTTATGGAATATTTTGTCCAAAAATAATGTAATTGCTTCACACATACGCTCTCTCTCTTACAGAATTAATCAGACCTTTCTTCCATTCTCATTTTCTCATGCAACCCCAAAGGCACTGTTTACCATCCCTCTTTCAATCACCTTTCTAACCCTTTAAGTTCCAAAACAAATTATTCTGAAGCCCTCCCCACTCACCCTGTCCAAAACATCGTTCATTCAGATTGTCTCAGAAATTCTCACTCTCTTCAAGATCACCCTCAGAAATGGACCATAGCTACAACCACATACTGTACGCTTAACCTTTTTCCTCAAACTTAAATTTAACCTTAAGACTTCTAGTACTCACACAGACAAAATCCACCATAGCTCCTTGCCACAAGTCACTCATTCAGAATCACAACATCTCTCTCCACTCAAGCAGCAAATAATTAATAATAATAAATAGTGCAAATTAATTTCTTTTGTTTGTTTTTATGAAGCAGATAAAAATGAGAAATTATACTAATTAAGGAGTTTAAAAATTATCTCAAACTGATTAATATTTTTGAATACTTTGTTTAGTAATCCTCCCTGCAAGACCTGTGATAAAAGTAAGACTCCAATCATTACGTATTTCCTACATTTCACTCCCTCAATGTGACTTCCTTCTGATCATTCTGGTTTGATTTCCCTTTCTCTTATTCTTGTCCAATTTTGTTTTTTTGTTTTTTTTGCTATTTGCAATCCAGTCCATACAATATGTAAATGCCATTCAAACACTGATTCTATTCAACTGCCTTAATTAAATTCTTATATTAGAATAATATTTTTAAACTGTTTTACTAATCTATTTTATTATAGAGTAATTTCAACATGCTTATAACTTTTTTTAAATTTACCTGTAATGTCCTAAAGAAAAAAATTATTATTTTACTTTTATTATACTACTAAAAGTTACATAAAAAAAATATTAAAGATACAAATGTAAATTTACAGAATTTCTGAAATCTAATAAGTGAATATTAACAGAAAATTCTCCATTAGGGAAGAAGTTCATCAGGCAGAAGATTTCAACCCACATATCTCTTATTGTGTATCATTTAATTTAGTCGTTTCCTATTCCAGTAAGATTATATAAGCCTCCTAATTTAATTTCAGATCTTTCCTGACAGTGGAACAAACTTTGCTTCTCCATTTAGCATTAAAATTGAAGAATTAGATGAAACGGTATCTATAAAGTCAGAGTTGAGAGAAATAAAGAAGGAATCCATGTTAGACGAAGAACAAGTCAACAATGATGTCATAAAACCTGAAATGATTGGGAAGAAGTTAAGCCCTCAATACGTGAAGGTATTTTAATGCATTTCTCTTAGAATCTGATGAACAAGAGCGCAGGGAACATTACTTTTCTCTAATTATTATTTTTATTATTATTATTATTATTATTATTATTATTATTATTATTATTATTATTATTATTATTATTATTATTATTTTTTATTTAGTATTTATTTTCCCAGATTGATGTGAGGTGCGTAACATACACCTGAAAGAGAATAATTAAGTAGAAGAACATTACGTAAGTCCAAGGAAATCTCCCTCCATACCAAATTCCCTCATTCCTTAAGTTGTGAGCCGTCGCAACCAAGAAACCCATCCCTAGGGTTTCACAACTCGGTGACAGACCCCCACTGTATGGCATATCGTCAGTGTATTGTTCATCCCTTGGCACAGGTCCTACAACCATGACCCCTCACAAAAAACCCGCCATTCACTCTTCCTATTATGCACCTTCTTCTCATCCTTTGGCTGTTTGGCATTCCTTTCATTCAGACACTTCCTTACTGACTCAGCTATTATTATTATTATTATTATTATTATTATTATTATTATTATTATTATTATTATTATTATTATTATTATTCGCAATGGGCATAATAAAAAACATTTTTAAACCATCACTAAAATAGACATACAAAAATTAACGAGTTAAAAATAGATGATGAAATAGTTACAAACAAGCAACGCATAGTTAATGAATTGAACTCCTACTTTACTACCGTAGGGCAGCCTTAGCAGCCGAAGTTTCTTTACCAAAACAATAATCAGCAAGAAGATGCTCTTATCTTCTTCTGAAGAGTTATACAAAGCTCTAAACGAAAAACAAACATGTTTACTATTAACTAATTTAAGATTTCTGCAAAAGCATTCGATGTTAGTTCCACACAACCACTCTTAAGCAAATTTGAGACTTGTATCACTAATGGTTCACTATAATGGTTTCAGTCATAATTAATCTGGCTGGACACAATACATTCGATTAGGAAACATCATCAATCAATCACAACGCGCTAAATTTCTCAGTGTGTTCTCCTTATAAGGCTCTATTTTGGGTTGCCATTATTCCTTTAAATATATATACAAAATGATTCAAGAACTTTTCTGTGATCTCAATATGCTGATGACACTCCAATTTTAATATCAGACCATAAATATAGACACACCTTAACTGTAAAGTTAACCTTGAATTGGAAAAACATCATAACATGGTTGGAGGAAATACAGGCTCCTCCCAACCTTCAAAAAATCAAATTACTATTAATAAGCAAATCAAAAGAACCTTTTCAACTAACATGTAAGAAGCACAAAGATCTAATTTCCAAATCGGGTATTGTCTGTCCAAGTTAATTTGGTGTTATCCTTGAATGACAAGCTTTCTTCAAGGAACACTTAAAATAGTCTATTAAGGCAAACTATTCCAATGCTTAACTATGCATTCTTAAGATAAGTTTTGTTCCAAAATATATACCCTCAGAAACCTTTACTATAGTCTTGTTTATCCTCACCTACTCTGTCTTTCAGCATGGGACAGTGCAAGTGAATACTTGCTACAACTTCTAATCATTATGCAAAAAAAAAAAATAATAATAATTTGTGTAAAAAAAATATTGTAGTAATGGCACAACACAAAACAATTAAACCAGTACTCACCTACAACCCAATGTAGTGTTCTTCCCAAGTAAAAAGTTGATAAACAAAAATCTTCTTTTAGCGTAAATAAAGGGATAACTTTGAACAATTAATTACTCATCCGTATTTATTAATTAATTATATTAATTAATTAGATGATAAATTATTTGTATTAATTTAAGTCTCCACCTTCGCTCTTCAAAACCTGGCCAAGTAGAGCCATCTCTCCAATTTGATTTAAATGATTGCCCAATAATCCGTAAATTTCCACTATTATTAAATGTTCCCTCAATAACACTTAGAATCCATTAATATTCCTTATTCCATATCCCTTAAACAGTCCTTTTTATAAATACATTTAATGTTACTTTAACTATTAGATCATTTGATTACTGAAATTGAAGAAATACAAAATTATTACATTATATAAACAATAACAAAACTTTTATACAGACTTGATCCACGCGGGCATTAGCTAAAGAAACTTTTTCTCGGATCCAGTAAACTTTTTTTCTTTTCTGTCATTCTTCTTTCCTTTCTGTCATTCTTCATTCTTCCCCAACATTCGAACTGAAAGCCAAATAAAAATAACAACAATTATTCTGAAGCCCCCACTCACCCTGTCCAAAAACGTCGTTCATTCCGATTGCCTCAGAAAGTCTCTCTCTCTTCAAGATCACCCTCAGATGGGCCATATGCTACAACCACATACTGTACCTTAACCTTTTTCTCAAAATTAAATTTAACCATTAGTATTGTAATACTCACACAGACAAAATCCACCATAGCTCTGTGCCACAAGTCACTCATCAGAATCACAACTCCTCTCCACTCATGCACAAATATTATAATAATAATAGTGCAATTAATTTCTTTTGGATGTTTTATGAAGCAGATAAAAATGGTAAATTATACTAATTAAGGAGTTTAAAAATTATCTCAAACTGATTAATATTTTTGAATACTTTGTTTAGTAATCCTCCCTGCAAGACCTGTGATAAAAGTAAGATTCCAATCTTTATGTATTTCCTACATTTCACTCCCTTAATGTGGCTTCCTTCACATCATTCTGGTTTGATTTCCCTTTCTCTTGTTTTTGTCCAAATTTTTATTTTATTTTTTTTTTAGTAGTATTTGCAATCCAGCCCAGACTCCTAACTGAGATCCATCTTTTTTTCTGCTTTAGAGTTGGCTTTTTTCTAAGTCTATTTTGAGTCTTCAAACTAGATTGCTTCCCTTAATTGATCTTTAACACACTTTTACTTGATTATGTAATAGTGATGCACATAATATCTGACTTCAACTAGGCTAGAGATTGTCATTTTGCAAGTCTTTGCAAATCGCCTTTTCAGTTTCTGTCTCTTCAGCCATAGTATATTTAAAATTTACAGAAAATGTTTTTCTGAAATGTTAATACCATTTGTTAATTGTAAATTAGCTGTTTGCAATCCAGTCCATACAATATGTAAATGCCATTCAAACACTGATTCTATTCAACTGCCTTAATTAAATTCTTATATTAGTATAATATTTTCAAACTGTGTTTTACTAATGTATTTTATTATAGAGTAATTTCAACATATTTATAACTTTTTTTAAATTTACCTGTAATGTCCTAAAGAAAAAATTGTTATTATTTTACTTTTATTAGCTATAGTACTAAAGGTTACATAAAAAAAATAAAAATACAAGTTAAAATTTTACTGAATTTCTTAATCTAATAAGTGAATATTTAGAAAATATTTCATTATTAGAGAGGATTTCACCCCCCAATCTCTCTCTCTCTCTCTCTCTCTCTCTCTCTCTCTCTCCGTCTCTCTCTCTCTCTCTCTCTCTCTCTCTCTTCTCTCTCCTCTTCATCGCTCTGCTCTCTTTTCTTCTCTCTTCCTCTCTCATCGCTTCTC
>JABUQX010132188.1:5000-17500 GCA_015478945.1 Trachelipus rathkii
TATGAAATTTGCAAAAATAGATAGTTTCTAAAATGTCAACTCGTGCTGAGCACGAGTAGCACGAGTGCAGGAGTCGCCTCTGATATATATATATATATATATATATATATATATATATATATATATATATATATATATATATATATATATATATATATATATATATATTAGTGATGGACATGACATCCGCATCCGCATCCGCATCCGCATTTGCGGAACATCCGCATCCGCATCCGCATCCTCTTTTGAAAAATGAGGATGTTGAGGATGTTTTCTACATTTGATTAAATGCATATAAAATAAATATTATTTGGCATCTTTATCATGGGAGTTTATGGGAATAATCGTAATTTTGAATTTCGATTTCTGTAGCCAATAACATAAACTAGATATATATATATATATATATATATATATATATATATATATATATATATATATATATATATATATATATATATATATATATATATATATATATATATAATATATATATATATATATATATATATATATATATATATTTATATAACTTAATATATACATATATATATATATAACTATAATATATATATATATATATATATATATATATATAATATATATATATATATATACTACTATATATATATATATATTACAATATAATATATTACAATATATCGTTGCAGGGATACTCTTCTACGAGCAAAGCGGACTTTCATCAAACGAAAGTGCACTAACCTTGGTTCTCCTACTGACAAATCTTTCTGGCCTCTTGCCAAAAACATCTCTAACAACTTCTGTAAATCATCCCTTCCCTCCTCTTATTCGATCTGATGGTCTTATGCTTACTCTCCAACTGAAAGGCCAATCTCTTCGGCCTCCTATTTTCCTCTAAATCAACCCTGGAAGATTCAGCATTCCTCCTCCTCTCTCTTCTCTTTCAGAATCTTACTATGTCTCTGCCTGAGATTACATTTGATCGGTTGCATGGGCTCCTGATATCTATGAACGTTAGGAAGGCGGGTGGCCCGGATGGCATTCCTCCCCGAGTTTTGAGGGAATGTGCTTATGTGCTGACCCCGCCCCTCGTTCAAATATATTCTCTATGTCTCAATACTAGCACTTTCCCTCAGTGTTGGGACGCGCACATGTCCAACCTATTCCGAAAAAGGAAGCCGCTCTGATCCTTCTAACTGTCGCTATGGCTCTCACTTGTATTCTATCTAAGATCTTTGAAACCCTTCTTAACTCTCTTCTTGGACCATCTTGAATCTCATTCTCTTCTTTCCGATCGCAAGTACGGCTTTCGGCGTTCAAGGTCTACTGGCGATAACTTTACTATTTAACCGATTTATGGTTTTCCGCTCTAGGAACTACGGGGAGACTTGGTGGTGGCGATTGACATATCCAAAGCATTTGACCGGGTATAACACGCGTCACTGCTCTCAAGCTCCCCTCCTTTAGGTTTCCTCCTTCACTTTCATCATAACGGTTGCTAGGGCGGCCTCAAAGAAACTGGAGTTCTGTTTAGACTGCGAGAATTTTTTTTTTTCTTCTTCTCAGTTACACCAGCTATATAAAGGTCTCATCGCCCTTGTATGGGAGTACTGTTTCTGCTCATATCTGGAGAGGCTCTGGTTTCACCCCGGCTTTTGGATAGGGTCAAGTCAAAGGCAAAAAGAAACATAAACTCTTATGTACTTTCAGTTCACTTGACCCTCTATCTTTGCGGCGCGATGTTGGTACTTTATCTCTTTTCTATAGGTACCGCAGTGGCAGGTGTTTGAGGGAACTTACCACTCGCGTACCACCACCTTTACGACGAAGCCCTCGTAGCACAAGAGGTGCTGTGTCTACGCACGAGTTTTGTGCGAATATTGGTAACTCAGGCTGCGTGCTGCGGTGCTTCCTTCTTTCCCACTACCTCTGTTTTGTGGAATTCTCTTCCATCTTCTGTGTTTCCTGCAGAATTTAATCTCCCTCACTTTAAAGCCGTCTGTAACCATCTGCGGAATTTGCGCTAGCGGATGAAATTTTAGCGTGCAACACCCCCTCCCTGAATAGGGCTCTGCCCGTGAGTGGTGGTGACAGCTGTAAATATATATATATATATATATATATATATATATATATATATATATATATATATATATATATATATATATATATATATATATATATATATATATATATATATATATATATATATATATATATATATATATATATATATATATATATAATTTTTAATTCAAACTTCAAAGAGTAAACATCCGCATCCGCATCCTCATCTACTTTAAGATCCGCATCCGCATCCGCATCCGCATCCTCATCCTCTTTAAGATCCGCATCCGCAAACAGTCAAATTTTGACATCCTAGACTATCAATAATATATATATATATATATATATATATATATATATATATATATATATATATATATATATATATATATATATATATATATATATATATATATATATATATATATATATATATATATATATATATATATATGGCTTAATTTTACCTTTCGGCAGCAGAAAAATAAAAACTAAGTCCACTCGATATTTTATGGGAATTAACGATACATTGGTATTGTAGTATTAAATCGATTAGTTGTAAATCGATTATTTATATTAGACATGATAAAGTACAAAACCAGTGTTGCCAATTTGGTGCATTTTGCAATAGATTTAGTGCGTTTAATGCTACTTTAGTGCAAAATTTTACTGCTTTTATTGCTTATTTATAATTTATTGCTAATTGAGTGCAAATTTACTGCTTTTATTGCTTATTTATTATTTATTGCTTTTTTCATCAAATATTGGCATTTTTACTTTTTTTTAATAAAATCTAGCGACTTGTGATATTTGGAGTTGGCAACACTGTTAACAAAACATCGGTCAGTATGGTTCAAACTTTGTATTCGTCGGTTATGTTAAGTGGAGTTGTCAGAGTAAGTTTAGAAATGAATTTTAGTGATTTGTTTCATATATGCCAAAACGATTGCAGTTTGCTAGGTTTTTTTAGCATTGTTTTATTTTGTACAACATGTAAAAATAACAAAATTATTAATGTATGTTGATTTTAGTACAAAAAGAGTTGTAGAGTGGTTTAACTTTTTCCGTTATATATATATATATATATATATATATATATATATATATATATATATATATATATATATATATATATATATATATATATATATTATATATTTATAATCTTTCGGCAGCTACTAAACAGTCTTCCAGTTAAATTTAGGCTAGTTTTACGGCACAGTGGATCAGTAAAGTTTAGGGTTACTTTACGGGACAGTGAGTCAACGAGCCCCCTAAAATGCTACCGCACGGCTCGAGCCGATGGGGGACAGAGGGGGATGTTTCATACCCCGGAGGGGATGGTCGGAGGAACCCCGCACACCCAAATACCAAAGAGCGAGGGTTCCGGAGACCATCCCCGGAGAGGGGGATTAGTCCCCCCCGTCGTCCGAGAGACCCCGACTCCTGACATCAGGGCGGACTACCCGTGGGTATTCGTTAGTTTTACCCCAAAAAACAATAAATCCCAAAAATGAGTACTTTTGGGACATTTATTCGCAACAATCTATTCGTACTCTATAAATCTCAAAACCATTTGGGACATTTGATTTAATATATATATATATTTATATATATATATATACATATTTTATATATATATATATATATATATATATATATATATATATATATATATATATATATGTATCGATATTACCAAATATCGATTTTATGTATCGATATAACAAAGTATCGATTTTCGATTTAATCGAACCCAACAAATATCGAAAATAAACTCTAAAAAAATTAGTGCTGCCGAAATGTAAATTTTACCTATATATATATATATAAATAATATATATATATATATATATATATATATAATAATAATATATATATATATATATATATATACTATATATATGTTTTAATTTTCCCTTGGTGTGGATAAGATTTTCAAATAGTATTCATCGGGTGGGATGTTAATATTGAAGAGGGTAAATTAAATTAATCTATTTTAAACTTATATCTTTATATAGAATTTTAAACTAATCAGGTGTCCATCATTTATTGCAAAGGTTTGTTGTGCTAGGCACACTCGACCGTCAATGGTAGGAACACACTCTCTTACAGATTTACATTTACGTATATATATATATATATAATAACCAATATATATATATATATATATATATATATATATATATATATATACCTAATAACTATATATATATATATATATATATATATATATATATATATATACATATATATATATATATATATATATATACTTTCTACATATATATATATACACAAAAATTAATAACGAACATAATTTTATTAAGGTATTTTAAAAAGAAAGGGTATGAGATTTAATGAATTAAAATTATCATTAAAACTTTAGCGTGGGACGGCACTGTATTTATATTTATGATGGGATGGGACGAATAATAAAATCACATATGTTAAAACTAGCTTTCGTCTAAGTTTGCTTAGACTTTTTTCAAGTTAAAGAAAGAGGAGAGAGACTGTTATGTTTAATGAAAGGAATTGGTATATGAATGAAATTGTAAGAATTTTAGTTGGTTGATTTTTATTTTAGGAGGTGAAATATTTAGAGGACAATAATATAGCATTCTGTAAATAATCAAGTGGATATTCGCCTTTTTGTTTATTGTAGTTGTGGGTATTATATATATAAATAGACTCTATTATTTTTCTTTTCTGGGTATTATTGGCAGTTTTTAGTGTGGAGATATTTTGTATGTCAATATTAGCAGTTATTAGGTTCTGTGGTGGTGAAATTTGAGTTAATACGGTCTTCGGTTAAATCATTTTTATGTTGTTGGGTTCGTCTTGTTAGATCATTAGTTTCACCTATGTAAACCACTTGATTATTTACAGAATGCTATATTATTGTCCTCTAAATGGCTGCTAAGAAACAAATGCGCAATAACTAAAATTGCAATAAAAACCATTCATATGCCAATGCTCATTAAACATAACGGTCTCACTGCCTCTTCTTTAACGAAAAATGCAAGCAAGCAGGCAAGATCGGGCACAGCATATGTGATTTATTATTCGTCCCGGCATCCAAATACAAACACGATACTGCTCAATGACAATTTTAATTCATTAAACACCTTACCGCTTTCTTTTTAAAAAATGAGGCTACAATTAATTTATGTTCGTTAAATCAGACAGTATATCTGTATATGTTATATATATATATGTATATATATATATATATATATAAATAACTGTTGCTCTCATATATATATATATATATATGCTATATATATATCTTTCTATATATATATAATAATAACCAACAATATATATATATATATATATATATAATATAACATAATATAATAGATTCTTAGCTTAGTGACAATATATAATAATATAATAATATAATATATATATATACATATAATATATATATATATATATATATATATATATATATATACTGCTCTATATATATATCTTTATATATGCTCTATATATATATATATATGAGGATATGTATTTCATTAACAGCAAAATATCATTTTTTCAATCAGATATCGATATATTGGTGAAGTTCTAAAACTACAAATTTGTTTTCTTTCAGTTTTATTGTCAATTGAATATATATATATATATATATATATATATATATATATATATATATATATATATATATATATATATATATATATATATATATATATATATATATATATATACTAACTATTATACTTTCTTATATATATATATATATAACTATCTACTATATATTGGTTTAAAACTACAACTATCATCGATCCATATCTCAAAAACTACAATAGCTACAGGAAAGGAATACATTGTTGGAATTCTGGTAAAATTTTATTGCCGGAAACTGGCAAAAAAAAAAAAAAAAAAAATAATCTCAAAAACTACAATAGTTACAGGAAAAAGGAATAGAATCTTGTAAATTTAGTTGGAAAATGTAAAAAAATAATAATAAATAAATAAAAATAAATATTGAGCTATTTTTTTTAGGAGCAGGGGACATAATATATATATATATATATATATATATATATATATATATATATATATATATTATATATACATATTTTATATATATATATATATATATATATATATATATATATATATATATATATATATATATATATATTATTTGTAAAGGTATTACACGGCAATGTAGGGGGCTCGAGCCGACGGGGAACACAGGGGGGGACGTTTTCCATACCCCGTAGGGGAGGGGCGGAGGAACCCCCGCGACACCCAAATACCAAAGAGCGGGGGTTCCGGAGACCCTCCCCGGAGGGGGGGAATTATCCTACCCGTAGTTCCCGGAAGGCCAACCCGACTCCTGCCATCGGTGCGGTATACCCTTGGGGTATTCTTTAGTAAAAAAAAAAAACAAAATTTAATAGAAAGTCTATTTATTTTAACGAGTAACCAATAAAAGGTCTCTAAATAGGCTCTCTAATCATATTACTATAATTATTAACAATAATTTTTTATATTTTTATTTTTTTTATTTAAAATTCAAAAATTGTGTAAAACAGAAAAGGGCCTATATATATATATATTTTACATTTTCCGCACTAAAATTGGACCAGCATTCCAGCAATGTATTCCTTTTCCCTGTAGCTATTGTAGTTTTTGAGATATGAGTTGTCGCTTTAAACCAAATTTCACCGTTATTTCAAACATATCTATTAAATCCATTGTCGTTATGCCAGAACAACGTTCATATTTTAAACGTGCGTAGGCTACTGAATACGAAAAATAACATAAAATTATCAATACGTATATTCCAAATAGTTTACATTTCTGAGCTTCACCAAATAAATTATAAAAAGTCATTAAAATTTAAAATAAGTATATATCGATATTATATGGAATTGAAGAAATTTTTGCTGTTAATGAAATACATCTTTCCCTATATATATATATATATATATATATATATATATAATATATATATATATATATATATATATATATATATATATATATATATATATATATATATATATATATATATATATATATATATATATATATATTGGGTAAAATTCTCTTATGATATATATATATATATGTACATCGTAGAGTGTGTTCTCATTGACGGGTCGAGTGTGCTAACAACAATTTTTCTACCAAATGATGGACACCTAGAAAACTTTAAATTTCCCAATTAAAGTTATAAAATTGGAAAAGCGTAACTGCATTGCAACCTCAGAAATTTTAAAATCCCCCACCCGATGAAAATGATTTGAAAATATTCTATCCACACCAAGGGAAAATTAAATCATATATATATATATACATATATCTAATAATAACAAAAAATGTCAATACATATTTTAACATATAAAAGTATATATATCTTCAATAACTCATAATATATATATATCAATATAACAATAATATATATACTTCATTCAAATTAAGCAAATAATCGCTTTTAAAGCTGGATGCAAATGATATTACCAATTGAGGTTGTTGCATAGGATCTAGATTTGCATGAGACATATTATTTGCTGTGAAGTATCATGCATCAACCAATTGAATGGTCTTAGTCTTATTAAATCATTAAATAATTATTTAAATAATATATCATTCCGTTTGATCACAAATATTTTCGCTCATTGTGATCAGGCAGCTATATATTTTCTAGACAACCACACCATCCCACCTTGACTCAGGTCTTAGACGGTGCGTGTCATTTAATATTTTGAAATTAGTTTTAGTACTTTTCTCCATTAACAGTAACAGGGCGTATACTTAGGTAGATTAGATCATACTAACTTAACTAACTTGAACATTAACATTAGGATGATCTTTGTCCCAAGCTCGGTTCTTATAGAAAATGACTGAGAAGCTATTTGGCTGTATCTGTTACGTTAAATGCCATTCTTTGCAAAACCTATTTGGATCTCACTTTGCATGAAATACTCTATAACATCAAGATTTTGTATATATTTTCCCAGGTTTGTATGTGATCAGACTAAAGAATTTTCCCTTCATTTAATATTACATTGTGACAGGGCAACCGTAGATTCTTCTGCATATCAATGTTCATACTGTGGTTCTTAATATCCTGATGTAGGATTTACTTGCGCCATTCCATTCCAACACACCTGTTGTACTTCTATAGCTGAAACGTCAGTGACACTATTTTCAGTATCAAAACAGAGTTATAAATCACTAAGCTTTTAAGTCTTTTGGCATTTACAATACTATACATCTCCCTACCAATAACAGACCTCCAAAATCTGTGTTCAGTGAGATTGCGACAAAGACAGCTTTTAGTTCATACGAAAATAAATATCTAGATATTTTCTCATATTTAAAAAAATGACTTCCATTCCTGAATTTCAGCATGGCTTAATTTCACTTGGCTAGGAAAATTGCAACAAAGCTGCTTCAATTAGAAGGATGTTCAGATAATTTAGTTATTACATAAAGATTTGTCTTTATTCCTACGCATTGAGTTCCTTCGATACGAATACATGGAAAAAAAATTTTTTTGTCCTCTCAGAAATATTTTCCCTTAGTTACTTCGATTATATATATATATATATATATATATATATATATAACTAACAACTAACTTATATATATATATAGCAATATATATATATATATATATATATACTACTATATATATATATATATATATATATATATACAGAGAGAGAGAGAGAGAGAGAGAGAGGAGAGAGAGAGAGAGAGAGAGAGAGAGAGAGAGAGAGAGGAAGGATCTTTTGAATTAAACATATTTAAAATTACACTTTTATTTACAATATAATATATATATATATATATATATATATATATATATATATATATATATATATATATATATATATATATATATATATATATATATATATATATATATATATATATATATATATATATATATATATATATATATATATATATATATATATATATAATATATATATATATATAATAATAATATATATGTATATATAGTAATAATATAATAATAATAATATAATAATATGTATATGTATAATAATAATAATAATATGTATATGTATATAGCATATCACTACTGGCAATTCTCAAAAATTATAATAATATGTAATAATAATAATAATAATAATAATAATATATGTATATATATATAATAATATATATATATATGTATATATATATATATATATAATATAATATATAATAATAATAATAATAATAATATATGTATATATATATAATAATAATATATAATATAATAATAATATGTAATAATAATAATAATATATGTATATGTATAATATCACTATATTTGATTCTCAAGAGATTGGACTGCTATTCTTAATCAAGTGTTTTGCTTTCAAAGATGTTTTCCTAGATCACATGATTAAAAAGTTTGAAGTTATAAAAATGAAACTAAAAAGATAAAATAAAAATAACAATAAATAAATAAATATGAGAGATAAATTAAAAAGAAAAACGGGTTATAAAAATGTTTGCCAATAAAGAGAGTAACTTTGATTTATTATTCCTTCAGTTCAGTTGCATAGAGCCCCTAGACAAAATGGGCGTAGGGTAGAAGTATATCCATGAATTTTTAAATTCTTAATTTGCTCGAGATAGAATAAAGGTTGGGCACCACTGATCTAGACTATGTATGTAGTTACACTATGATTGTTATTTGTTTTCTTGACTGGCTATGTTGGCAGTTACTTTAAAATATATATATCATTGTTGTTATATGTCTATAGTTGCCTGCGTTTGATTCTATAAACCTAGTATTATGGCAAATGGACCAAAACTAACGTTAACCATAACAGTCTTTCATTCTTTGCTGATTTTGCTGATTTATTTATCTAATGGTTAGCAGATTTTTGAAGAAAATCTGTAGTAGAAAGTTTTGAAAATCTTTATAGGATGAAACAAAACTTTTTTATGCATTTTACAGCGAAACCTCTTTGAAGATTTTGAATCATTCGAGTATGCTTATTTTCTGTTCTATGTATAAAAATATAAATATTTCATTAAAAAGAGGTATTTGTTTTCCACTAAAATTATTCCCACATCTCGCCTTTAATGAGAACCATATCAAAATAAATTAGAGTAATCACAGATTTGATGATGCTTTTAAGCAAAATTAAAATGGCCTATCTTAAAGTTAAAGCAATTATATAATACCTTAAATATATATAGATATATATTTGATACTTAATAAAATATTCTTAACCTAACAGAATATAGGAATTATTATTTGAATAATATTATTAATTGGTCGAAAACATCAGGTGGTAGGTTTACGGCCATGAGCGAGTTTAAGATGAAAAGTGAGGTTCAATGTCACTATTCTATAACTTATAATTTTAAAGTTTTCTTTATTTTCACCTTAAAAGGTTCCTACTGTAAAATAAAGTTACCCAAGTAAATCAATGCATCCTATTACAAAAATAATGACATCTCCTTCCATTGGTTTGATCATTTCACCATTTAATAAATAATGTTTTATTTGAATTAATTTGAATTTTCTTTAATAAAACACACTACTAGGACTTGAGAGACGACGGCGTCGTGAAGTGAGTGGAACAGATGATCCGAAGAGAACATCTTCAGGCTTCCCGTTTTGTCCCATGATCACTTCTGTAACTTTATTATTATTACATAAATAAACCCTCAAAAACATTTAATCTTACACATATTATTATTATTATACATATGATCTTAAATGAAATGGTTTGATTATGAGATTTTATAATTACATAGAGAAAGAAAGATACATATATATACATACATATATAAATATATGTAAGACTTTTAAATGAATTTTTTGGAGTATATTTCATATTTACTGAATGTAATTAATATATATACACGTAGTTATGAGTTCTGCGGTTTTAGATATTAAACTGTAAATATTTTTGCTAATACTTTCACTTTGTTATAAAATAACTGTAATTTATCAATTTACTTACAAAATTTTTTTATCAATTTCAGATTTGCATTTCTTTCCAGAGATATCTAATTACAGTCCGAGGATTTATCTTTAGACCACTGTTACATATTATGTCTTTTTAAAATTTTCCTTGATTTTGTGAACAGCTCTACGAACAGATGCCATTAGCAGATTCGAAATCTTGCAACTGTTTTGTCAATCTTTATTTCACATCTTCTCGTCATTATGCATATTCTGCAGTTTTCATTGTCCAAATCTACTTTCTGAATATTGTTGGTGACATTATGTTGCACTTTGTTCTCGCCACTCTTAATATTATTAACTATTCTTCATCTTTTGAAACACAAGTAGCCATTCGAAAATTTTAAGGGTTTTACGTATGTATTTAATAGATCCCCACTGTTGAATACAACATTAAAAAATCTGAACAATCTACAGAAATATCTAGCTACTGGGCAATATCTATCTACCAAATAGAAATTATGCTTAGCTCCTTTCAAAAGTTATTTGTGGCAAATATTCTTTATCCTATTCATGATAATTTTGCTAAGTCTTTTCCTAGTTTCCTGACATTAACATAGGGATAGTTCAAAACTGTCAGTTTTGTTTGCACACTTATCTGGTCGGCTTATTTTCCCTTTCCCTTATCAAATAACTTCATTTTCCCAATCTCTGAGAATTCATCTGAAAGCTTATTTTTTTCTATGTGTTAATCTTCCTTAACTGTTTGGAATTGATTCCATCCGATTTATTGATCTCGAAAGCGCTCGATCGGATTGTTCTGACGAACCGCCTCGACTGATTTGATTGACGCCTCCCTCGACTATGCCTAACAGAAGAATTTTCCTTTCACTACATATCAGTCCAATATATCTACATCGATAAAGAAAATGAGTTGCTTCCCATATGTTTCAGCAGAAGAAGCGTCTAAATTTTCCAATTTATTAAAATATGCGAAAGTTAAGAAAAAGGCTTTTTTAATTTCTGCGTTACATTTACTACGAAATAGTCCCATGGGGCCTTAAAGTTTAGATAACTACCTGTTAATCCTGCAAGGCAAAAGATTAATATTTGCTTTTTCATAATCTTTTCTAAGTTGGGAAAGGAATTTTCCTCCAGAAGAATCTATGTAACTGATGCCATTGCAGTCAAGTATCAGAGAGCGAATCTGCAAAGAAAAGTAAAGTTAGAATCTACACTGCCAAGGACAAATATTAACTTAATAGTAAATTAAATCATACACATGGAATACACAAGTTTATATATAGATAGTTACATATAAAATTATATTCTATTATTATTATTATTTTTTTTACATATCCTGACTGTTGTTATTACAAGCAACCTCATTTTAATAGCTCTTTGATGCATATATATTATTATTATATATATATACATATAAAGAAAGAGCATATATATATATTATGAGCACATACATATATATATATATTTTATATATATATATATATATATATATATATATACACATATATATATATAT